>JAHWFO010091184.1:62329-76204 GCA_023313115.1 Rhysida immarginata
ATGCTTGGAGACGTTTCTCCAGTTAATAATTATTATTATTTACTTGTGAGTTCATCAACTTTCTGATGGTTTGGAGTGGAGAAATTCTCGAACTGCGGGCCAGGTTCACGTCTCCCATTTGGCTTTCAACCGTGACAACTTTAAGATACCTTGAGACAGCTTGGCTGTCCGTGGTGTCTGCGATAGCCCAATTGGTAGAGGCATCGGCTATGATAGTCGAGGTTCCTGGTTCGAGTCCGGGTCGCAGAATTTTTCCCTCCATTTTTCAATTGAAAAATCATTACCAAGGTAAGTAATGTTTTAAAAACTATTTCCTGTTCTGATAGTGTGGAGTCTACGGATATAATAGAAAATAGTGACTGTACGACAGACAGTGGCTGTAAGAGAAATCACTCTGATGAAGCCGATGAAGAAGTGGATGACAATCCATGAATTGGTGTTACTAATAAAAAATTCAGAAAAGGCACGAGGATCAATAACCTAAAGACCATCTCCAGAGTACATGAAAAAGTCGTCAGCGCGTCTAGAATGAGAAGTTAGAAGAATGGACAGAGTCGCTCGGCGAACGAAAACCATAGGATCACGAAGAGGTATATTCCACGGATTATCGTGCGGACCCATGGCGTCTCGTTTAAGACGATTTTAACCGAGCTCGAGAAGCATGTTCCAGTGGAAAAGATCACTGTTCATACGGGCAGAGCTGAAACCGTCAAAGTTAAATGTGAAGTCGAAGAAACTCACAACAGGTTAGTCTCTGGAATTAAGTCTGACAATATTCTAAAAATTCAGCATCATCAACTGAAGGCCGAGAAAGTTCTGAAGTTCGTCATTCGAAAAGTCGATGTAACCTATAATCTCATTGACTTCCAAGAAGACTAAAAAGAGCCAACTTCTTCCCGAAAAAGGTAACCCGATTGAGGAAAGCCAAAGGATCCATTGATATGCTGATGGTTTTAGTTTTTCACCCGAACAACGAACACAACCAGTCATTGAAAAGCATAATACGTATTGGGCCGCTTGCAGTATCAGTGGAGGCCTCTCGAGGGAACAAGAAGCCACTACAGTGCTACAACTGCCTGCGCGTCGGACACGAATCCATGGGCTGCACGGAAGATCATCGTTGTAATAAATGCACTGAGGGGTACCAGTCAAGAGATTGCCCCAAGATCAAAGGACAAGACCCCCCTAAGTGCATCAGATGTGGTGGACAGCACACTTCAAGCTACACGAAATGTCCAAAATACCCCCAGGTTCAAAGGATGCCAAGTTCTAAAGTGTCAGCAGGCAACTCCTGTGCTGCTGCTGTGTCTAAGCCGGAAGATAAATGCCTCAACATCAACGACCTACCAGGTATGTATAATCAATTAGGACTTATCTTTCATCTGTTTTCTAATCTAGGCAAAAGTTACCCACAGTTGAGTGGGCTCCTTACGACGAACAAATTTTAGTATGACTTCACAACGTTATACTGTAATCAACAAAGGTGAACTTCGGTGCGTGATATGGAACGCTAGGGGCATATCGAGTTTCACAATTTTCTGATAAAGCAAGAAATTGACGTTGCTTTCCTTTATGAAACTCACCTGAAACCGTACAATATCTCCACGATTGATGACCTTTCTTCTGACCACAAGCCTGTGGCGTTGAACTTTTTATTTTGACATAAATTTCCGAGAGGAACTCATATATCATCAAGACTGGAAGCTCTACAAAGATATTCTTAAGGATAATGACTGCCATCCCGAGAACATCGATCAACGTGTTGAAGACATCACCAGATGTATTAACAGTGCCATAGTAGCTAGTAAGTATCCATCAGAGAATAAACCTCCTCATCGAATCCAACTCACTCCTGGAATCCAACGCCTATTTGCGGAAAGAAACAGGACCCGTAGACTATGGCAACGCTATCGTGAACCTTGGCTCAAAACCAAGTACAACAGGCTAGTGCGAAGAGTCCAAGACTCGATAAAACAGCTTCGCGATGCTAGATGGAATGACAAAATCAAAAGCTTGTCGGCTCGCGACAATTCCATTTGGAGTATGGTCAGAGCTGTACAGAAGAAGAAGATGCAATTTGTTACTCCTATCAAAAACAATCCCGAGAGCCAAATCATGTCGCAGCGTGTGGAAGATGGTTTTTTTCAACTTTGATGAAGTCCCGTAGCATTTAACGAAGAACAACATCGAGGGTGGTGAGATCACCACCATCATAAGTAAACCGATAAAGAAGAAGGCTCCAGGAAGAGACAAGGTGAGCCTTATGAATCTCCCGAAGAACCTTATTGATGACCTCAATAATATCATTAACAATTGCTGGAAATTTTCCTACTTCCCTGTGGCTTGGAAGCAATCTATTGTGTTGAATATCCCCAAGCAGGGGCAAAATCCTGCAATTCCCGCGAGCTACCGACCTATTAGCCTGCTACCGTCGATGTCCAAAGTGACAAGGGTAACAACACGGTTATTATTAAAAAAAATCGACTATTTTGATAGGGTCAATGATCTTATCTCTGAAGGCTCATTTGATACCTTAAATGTTGACCCTTTAACTAAACTAACTAAAGAAGTGAAAAAGGTTTTAAATAAGTGCCCTAATACTGTTCCTAAAAATATGGTGCCCTCACTGACCATTGCCAATCCCACTTTACTCAACTTATATGCACTATCCAAGATTCACAAACCTGGGAACAAAATGCGGCCGATCGTATCTAACATGGATTCCCCAATCTATTTGATTTCTAAGTTTTTGGCCAAATTTCTAAAAACTATGAAACTCTCAGATTTCGATAGTTCGGTTAAAAATAGCATAGAATTAGTCAAAAAATTAAAAAATAAAGTGGTCAAAGACGGTGAGATACTAGTTTCGTTTGACATTGTCTCAATATTTCCCAATATACCTATTCCTGAAACTCTTAATTTCCTGAAAGTCATTCTTCGCAAGAACCAAATCCCTAAAATTAAGATTGATGAATGTATAAGTTTAACAGAACTCTGCGTCAACAATAACATCTTTCAATACAATGGCCAGGTTTATAAAATGAATAGTGGCACTCCCATGGGATCATGCCTCAGTTCGATAATGGCTGAGATTTTCCTCAAAAGTTTCGAAGACATTCTAAAAAACTCTGGTAACTATTTTCCCGACACTTGGCTCCGGTACGTCGATGACATTTTTGCCATTTTCGATACCAATATTTGTGGATGTAAATAATTTCGTTCAACACATCAATAGCTTCTTTCCCTCGATCAAGTTTACTTTCGAAATGGAATAGAATAATAAGCTGCCCTTTTTGGATATTTTAATTATTAGGGATAATAACTCATTATCTTTCGACGTTTTTTGAAAACCAACCAATAAACTAAATTACATTCCCATTGATTCTAGTCACCCCTGGAACCAAAAAGTTTCCACGTTTATCTTTGTGATCGATAGAGCTCTCAATCTTCTCCTAAGTAAAACCGCTTTTAAGCACGAAATCTCCTTAATTAAAAATATTGCTATAAAAAACGGTTACAGCTCTAGAACTGTTGTAGACCTGTTAAGAAAAAGAAAATTCAAAAAGTTTATTTCAGACACAACCACCTTACACACCGTTAAAGAAAAGAAAAAAATTATCTCCTTACCCTATAATATTATTAAAGGACTTATTTCGATCTTTAAACCACATAACATTTCTTTATCTTTTAGCAACCCGAACCAAATAAGATATATGTTGGATAATCCCAAGGACGAAGTATCACACCTACAGAAGTCTGGAATCTATGAAGCCTACTGTTCCCATTGCCCAATGGTTTACAAAGGTCAAACGAAACGCAGTTTATCAACCAGGTTTAAAGAACACATAGACCACAGAAGATTCGGGAGAAGCAACCTTTCCGCCATAGCAAAACACTCCACGAGACTGGACATTATTTTTCTATCGATAATTTAAAATTGTTACATTCAATAAATAAAAAACACTTGCTGGACGCTTTTGAAAGTATGGCCATACAAAAAACCAATAATAATTTACTACTAAATTCAGACTCAGGTCCCATTGGCGACTCAGCATTAATCCAAAGGTGGACCCAACTGCCCACTCATTAATTTGTCCCCTTTTGGTGTAATTTCTCTGATTGGCCTAAAACCGTGGTCTTTTCGCTATATATATTCAGTTTTTCCGCTTTCAAGTCAGTTTATTCGATTCCCCCTAGTGTACTCCTTGGTCCCTGCTGAATGATGATAGCCTTGCTGTCGAAAAGCGCTTCCAGGTTCAGGTTGTTTTTTTCCTTAAGTTTTGTTGTGGTAAAAGAGTTTTTTATTTCTTTTATTTACTATTATCCACATACTTATTTTTTCCTTTTTTGTCATATTAATTTTACACATTCTGTTTAATTTTGTGCCTTTATTCCGGGAAATTTTTCATGAAGTTTATCAATGACTTCATCAATCCACCTTACCCCTTGACACCGGGGAAAGGTGGATAAATGTCTATAGTATTAATAATGCACCTAATTGAAATAAAATCAAAACATTTTAATTCAAGATATAATAAAAACAAGCTAATTTTTTAATTAGAAAATTTTCCACATAAAACGCCGAGTTTTCCGTCGGTTCCAACGCAATTTACATGGAACCAAGTTCCACAGTGTCCGCACTGAATCCAGTTTCGAAATTTGGAACTTGCAGGTGCATAAAAGTTTTTTCCACAAAATCCACAATTAGCGCCTTCATTTGTTTTCTGCTTTTTGGTGCTAGGCGTATCATTTGGGCATTTCTGCTGACTTGAATCTTTTTTGCGCTTGTTGGAATGGAGAGTTTCCAAATACACGGGTGATGTTCCAACAGCAGCAGCTTATTTTGGTCTTCCAGTCCTACGTTTGGATTTAGATTTCACAGGTGAAGGTATGGCCAAGCTTATATTGCAGGATAGAGTTTCCTTTTGTGGAAATGCAGTGATAGTGGGTGCTGCTTCAATGAAATTTTGGTCTAAAGAATCACTGCTCTGTTGATCTCTGGATAATTTTTCATCACCAATTGCATTTTTATCGAAGGAGTAGATCCCTGTTGTTCTAAAGCCTGAGGCAGCATTTTAATGCTTGCTGCTCTTTCCCATGCTTTAGAAAAATTATCCGCCTTACCCCGCACCTATCAATCCAGCTTCCCTCAGAACCTAGGTTTAACAAATCATTCTGTAAAATAGATTGCTACTGGCCGATCAGTGAGGCTATGCCTTCATTCAATAGCCTTTACTTAACACTTTCCAACCACAAACCTGGATTTTTACAATCGTTATTCAAATTTGTAGATCAGAATGATTTTTATCCTGTCTTAGATGGTACGGATTTTACTCACCAAGCTGGATGCTACTGTTTGCAGAAAATTTTTTTTCTTCCCGTTGATCGCGACCACGCTACTTCCGAATCGATAGAAACGGAAATACCTAAAGAACAAAATTGTCGTCTAGTGGAAATGAGGGAAAACCAATTTAAAAATTTTATTTGCGGTAACAGCTTTACGTTATCCACCTTCCCCGGTTATCCATCTCCCCCCGGCTTACCTTATTTTTTTTATTTCGTTTGTATTTTGTTTCTGATAATCGTCAATCTTATTTTCTTTTTTATATAATGTGGAAGACCGCTTGGGTTGATCAGGCTTCTTGACTGCCTCAGTGTAATTTATCTGGAATTTATTTTGGTTCGATGAGCTTTGTGAAAGCGCTGCTTTCGTCCTATCTGAAAAAATGTATACTTCACTGTTCGATTGTCGTTGTCTTCTGCTTCATCTGAACAGAATTTTCTGTACAGATCAATTCCTTGTATACGCTGACGAAGGCAGCCTGGCTGCCGAAATGCGTATTCGTTCGAATAAAATTATGTGGATTAGTGGTTTCTTGTTATTCTTGTCGATATTCCTTGTCCTTTGGTTCCAATGGTTATTCGCAGCCGTGGCTGAACAGTCCGCAGTGGCGGATCTCCCGTTCCTGCCAGTTTTATATCAATTTCCACCAGTTAACCAAACGACATTTCAAGCTCGTTCTCTAGCGGTTACCTATAAGAATATCAAAATGCTTTAGGACATCCATCAAGCAAAATACTAGCCAAGGCTTTAGCTCATCGCAGCATTTGTGGTCTAGAGAACATCAAGCTCGTCACATAACGCAGGGACGACCAACGAGGCAGGGACGACCAACATTCCTCATAGAACTGTACGATGCCGACAGTCTCTCCTGCAGATGTATTCACAAAACCTTTACCTGCCCTTTCCCCCGCATTACTTAAGTTTTGGGGCCACTTGTCCTTGTCTCTGCGGGACGGTAAAGTTAGTTAGTTGCTTTAGTATGTATATGTAAATTTTTTTATGCCAGCCGAACTTATTAGTCTTATTTGGTACGCATTAATTTCGGCGGAATGAGAGGGGTTCTATACGCCCGGATGTATTTTTTTTTTTATTATTATATAACATTCGACATTTGGGTCATGTTTGGTGGATGAAATCTTGTGATCAATATTTCAGCCTCTTTCACTAGTCCGATCTTGCTAAAATTTTGTACACGTACGTAAAGTCGGTGACAATGCATGACTCTAAAACATTTTTCAAAAAAACCAAAGTGGGAGGGGAGGAATTAATATGAAATAGAATTGGCTTATGTTTGTTTGTTTGCTCAAGAGATGACGGTATATGTACCTAATTTTGACATAAGCTTTGATATTTGAAAAACAAAATTTCATCATTTGTTTATGATACATTCCTATTTTTTAATGTACTGCTTACTTAACGACTGATACACTTTCGGCATGACATTTTTTTTAAACTATATTGACCATTAACCAATGATATTTTTGATTATTTTGCAATAATCTTACGTTACTGAGTTCAGTATAAAACTCACGTGACTATTTTCTTTTTTTGATGGTATACCAATAAATTTGTAAATTTACTTTTTTGTGATTTAGTGCGAGCACACGACTTAAGTTGTAAAAATTGTATATATGATTTATTTATTTACTACGACCTGATCATTTTGATTACATGTTATATGGGTCTATGCAAGATTCCATGTCTAGTACATGCATAGGTCACACCAAACTCTTTGCCTGAAGAATTCTTACTTTCTTCTCTGCACCCGAGCAAATTGCGGGGGGGGCCGGCCACTTGTTCGGGAAATCACCATTATAACTAAAAAAAGAACGCAAGTAAACATTCATTAGTGTTAGTGGCAGATAGTAATTAAAAATATTTAATACTAGCAGAGGTACCCGGCGTTGCTCGGGATAATAACACTTGTAGGAGAACAGAACAATTTCAAAAAATTAAATTATAACTTCCAACTGTTTAAATAATAACTCAATCAATACAACACATAGCAAAGGGACTATACATTCTACGAACAATAAGAAAAAAGGAATTCTAGAATATATATTGGGACTTTATCAAAACTCTTCTTGACTTGCTTCACCATTGCGGAGCATCATCAGATACTTTAGACTAAAGTTTTGCTTGCCCTTGACGTAGAATCACTTATATCCTCTTGCTCTATTCAAAACTCCCGTTGTTAAGATGTTTCAAATGGCCGTATAGCTTTTTCTGTTTAAGTTGCAGAGTTTCTTTGACCAATACTCGTTCTTATTCTTACCTTGCCAGACACATAATATTTTGCCAGTCTTCTGGAAGTTTGATAAAGAGCTCAAGGAAGACACGCGTGACTCCTTTGCCTCATCAATAGGTGCTGCCTTATTAATGTCCTGTCACTGCATCATCATGCTATGCTCTTTATTAATAATTCTTGGAAACGAACGTTTAATCATCGCATTATCAGCATCTCAGTGTAACGTGCAGTATATCTGATTAGGAGCAGATATGCGCAGTGGAAAATCAACACGCACAGTGAACGGATTAACGAAATAAATAATAAGTTTATTAAATGGCAAAATCTTAAATATTTAAGTAAATGAAACAAAGTTTTAAAAGCCTGCTCACTAACATTCAATGAGAGGATTCCAACTCAAATTCCAAATCGGATAATAATAATATCATTGACACCTTAACACTACAAGGTATAAAATTACAAAGTTAACAGATCTACACATTTCATCAATACGTGGTAATCTTAACGAAATTCTAAGTAAGGGTAATATCACCTTTAAAGAATCAGCAATAACTACAATATAATATTGCCTTGAAACATTATTCAAATAGACTCATATGAATAATTAATTTCGTAAGTACATCAAATTACAATGACATAAATATAAACCTGTGTAGAAATAGTCCCATGTGACATTTGTTAACACAATAAAAATAATTGCAACATTATAAAAATACTCAGTATACAATTTTATGTCACTTTCATAGTTAACCTTAATGCAGCTAAACTACTGCTTTTAGCCTCAGCAACCAATCTTATAACTATCAAGATATATATAGCACAACAACACAATTCACAGATGGGCTTAAACCGCTGCCTCCGATAATTGGCTTAACTCTAGCACGTTAAGCGACTACACAAAATAATGTTACGTAATAAAGATTTGTTTAGCACACAAATAATCTTTAGTCCACGTCAATAGATAAGGTCAAGTGCAATGTCTAATAAAGTCTTAATCGGTAATACTGTAATGAATAAATATTTGAATGGTAAAGTATAAACCAGTGGGCTCCGATAAAACGTCCTTAGCCTAAGCGTAGCAATCACAGACACCGCCTAGAACATAACAATTCACATAATGAAATTTATTGAATTATATTTCATAATGTTTACCAGCATTAACATTGAACATATATTTAAGTAGACAAATTAACACTGTAATTCCCACTCTTCCTCCGACGGAAAACTACGGATATGCTAGACATTTAACACTTTAACACATACACATTAGAAACAGGCGATTGCAAATCCTAAATGATATAGGAAATAATTAATCATACCACCAGGCCACACGCAATTGATTTGGGACGAATTGCGCAGTTCGCGATTCCACAAATCACTGAATGCTGCTCTAGAAATTGTGGCATTAAAGCCAACTACGTAGTTCACACACACAAGAGAAAAAGCCTGTTCGGCTACTGACATTTGAAAACATTGAGGAGCGACTCGAACGTGTTCATAATCAGGAAAAACTCGGCTATTCCCACCGCTCTGCCACGTCGACGAAATCTCCGCCGCGATAGCTTCACTGTACGGCTCTCTTTCCTTCGTCGGTGGAGGCGTTAGCGGCTGTCGCTCTGGAAATTCGGGCGGCGTTCGTCTCTCTCCGTCCGCCTGCCTGGCCGTAGAGCCCTTTTCCACGGCTCTAACGATGTACCGATGTACGGCCTTCCGAGCAATCCAATCTACCAGCTCCTATCCTTTTTAATTTCGATCTCCTCTCTTCCTTTCCAAGCTTCGCGCTCGAAACCAACTCCTGGCGCACATTGGTGGTCTCCTGTTGACGCAGCCTCTGACGTTGCTTCTTCCTTTCGGAGTGCAAAAACGATCGTGTCCGGAAATGCCCGATTCCATCGTCGTGCTCTACGATGAACGGGGATTTCCGTGACACTCAGTTTCCAAAATATACACATTCCCACAGAATTTTGTCAATATGTATTTGAATGAAATGTTTGGATCTGATGTGCTACCAAATAAGCTAGGTGATAACCCCTGTGTGGCTCTGACTTTTTTTGATTAAATTTTGTAATATCACAAAAATAAACAAATAAAACGCTTTCAATTAATACAGTAAAATTCTTAATGCAAATTTGAAAAAAAATTTTTAAAAGGCTCACAATGGATGGACCTCTCCAAGGATGTGATATACTTGCCTGTCTAAATAATTTCTTACTCACGTAATCTTACTTTAGTTATACACTTCATGTTGTTGCAACTTCCACTCTTCTCTCGATGTCTTGAAGCAAAACTTGGCCATTCATCACTTTGTGTAGTCCAGTTGTTGCCGATTCTTCTATTTATTTGCTTACAATTTGCTCAATACCGCACGGAGTTAAAGGATTGATTCCTCTGTCTTCTTTCCACTTTTTCTCAATAGTCTGCTAACTCACCATTATCTCCAGTTACTGATCATTTTTAAAGATATTCAAGAAATTTTTAAGTACTAAGAACTCTCTTTTGTAAGAAAAGCCTGAATAAGACGAATTCTATGCATTGTTACAAATTGAAACTTCTCTATATTGCACAATCTTAGCCTTGCATTGTTGGTCATGAGATATATATTGTTGATCCTTGCATAGTGTTGGTGCATTGCGTGTTAACACCATTGTTGAAACCTATTGTTGCACAAACGTTTCTTTGCACTGTTGGCCATGAGATATATATTGTTGGTCCGTGCAGAGTGTTTATGAATTGCGTGTTGATACCATTATTGATACCGGGTGTTTCAAAAAATGACCAGTATATTTGAAAATCAATAAAATTTGAAAAATCAATAAAATCTAAACGGGCAGCGATAGAAATATACCGTGTGTTGCAATATGCTTGGGACAACAGTAAATTTTGAGGCAGACAAACTTTCGAAATTACTTACAACAGTATTTCTATCGCTGCCCGTTTAGTTTTTATTGATTTTTCAAATATACCAGTTATTTTTGAAACACCCGGTAAGTACTGTTGCACAAACTTTGCCTTGCATTGTTGGTCATGAGATATTTCTCTTTAATATGCCTTACAATAACCATGAATATCGATTTTTTATCAATAATTATTAGTTTTTCGAAATCTGAGGTAGACAGTGGCCTTCGTCATTCTTTGAAAGTCAAGTATGCAAAATTTCATCAAGAACGGAATAAAACTGTAGATTTGCATAAGAAACAAACAAACCCACAAACAAACATCCTTCTTTATATATATATAGAAGACTAGCAGAGGTACTCGGCGTTGCCTTCTGATAATTACACTTGTAGGTAAAGAGAACAATCTCAAAAAATTAAATTATAACTCACAATTGGTTAAATAATAACCAATCAATATAACACGTAGCAAAGGGACAATCCATTCTACGAAAAATAAGAAAAAAGGAATTCTAGAATATACACTATATGATCACAAATATCCGGACACATGCACGTTTGCGCTCTAGCCACGATTTCATGGAAATCAATAGGGCGTTGCACATCCCTTTGCCCGAATCACAGCTTCCACCCTTCGGGGAAGACTTTCCACCAAATGTTGGTAGGTACTTTCCGGAATGTTCCTCCATTCCTCCCGAAGAGCGAAAATCAGTTCAGGTACAGAAGTTGGCCGATGTGATCTGGCCCGCAAGCGTCTTTCCAATTCATCCCACAGACTCTCTATAGGATTGAGGTCGGGACTTTGTGCCGGCCAACCCATTTCTTCGACCCCTGAGTCCGCAAACCACTGCTGTACACGCCTCGCTTTGTGGCACGGAGCATTGTCGTGTTGGTAGAGAAATGGCCCGTTTTCGAAAAATTGCTACAACGTTGGAAGTGCACAGTTGTCCAAAACATTCAGATAACGGTCGGAGTTCATGATTCCTTGCACAGGAACGAGCTGGCCCAGTCCGTACCATGAAAATGAGCCCCACACCATGACTCCTCCTCCTCCGAACTTGACTGTGGGCTCTGTGCACTTAGGTAAGAAGCGTTCTCCAGGTAAGTGCCATACCCAAACTCGTCCATCGGATTGCCAGAGTGTGTAGCGAGATTCGTCTGTCCACATTACACGTTTCCATTGGTCCATTGTCCAGTTTCTGTGGGCTTTGCACCACTCCAGACGTCACTTGGCGTTGACCCTGCTGATGTGGGGCTTGTGGGCAGCAGCACGGCCATGGAATCCCATCGTGTGCAGTTCCCGACGAATTGTCATGGTACTGGCATCATTTGCAGAGGCGTTTCGAAACTCTGTGGCAATTTTTTCCGCCGAGAACTTCCGGTTGCTACGGGTGACACGACGAAGCACTCGACGGTCTCTGTCCGTTAGTTTCTTGGGTCTACCGGTTCGTTGTTGAACTGTTGTTGATCCCCGGGTCTTCCATTTCATAATGACATCGCCTACTGTTGACTTGGGTATCTGAAGAAGGCTGGAAATGTCACGCACGGACTTGCCGCATAGGTGACATCCAACGATGGTTCCACGTTGGAACTCACTGAGCTCTGACGAACGACCCATTCTTGCCAATGTCCAAGCAGAGTTGTGTCTGAAGGTGTGGGAAGCTATTTAAATGATGTGCAAGTCATTATCATGTGACATTGAGCCAATCGATGATCTGTGAGGGGTGTCCGGATATTTTTGATCATATAGTGTATATCGGGACTTTATCAAAACTCTTCTTGACTTGTTTCACCATTGCGGAGCATCATCTGATACTTTAGACAAAAGATTTACTTGCCCTTGACCCAGAAGCTCTTATACCCTCTTGATCTATTCAAAACTTCCGTTGTTCAGATGTTTCCATTGCCCATATAGTCTTTTCATTTTTAGCTGCATAATTTTTTTGACCAAAACTCATTCTTTCTGTTTCCTTTCCAGACACAAATTATTGCCAGTCGTCTGGATGTTTGATAAGGAGCTGAAGGGAGACACGAGTGACTCCTTTTCCTCCTCAATAGATGCTGTGTTATTTATGTTTTGTAACTGCATCGTCATTTTATGCTCATTATTAATAAATCTTGGAAATGAACATTCAATCATCGCATTATCATCATCCCAGTTTCCAAAATATTCACATTCATACAGAATATAGTGAATATGTATATTTATGAAATGTTTGGATCTGATGTGCTACCCAATAACCCCGGCGTGAACCTTTGTTTTTTTTTTTTGATTAAATTTTGAAACATCTTAAAAATAAACAGATGAAAACGATTAGATTTAATGCAGTAAAAATTCTTAATGAAAATTCGATAAAAATTTTTTTAAAAGCTCAAAATGGATGGAACTCACCAACAATGCCACTGCTATTTTAAATAATTTCTTACTCACGTAATTTTACTTGAGAATTATATTGTTGGTCCGTGAAAAGTGTTTGTGCATTGCGTGTTTATGCCATTGTTGATACCTATTGTTGCACAAACTTTGCCTTGCTTTGTTGGTCATGAGATATTTCTCATTAATATGTCTTGCCATAACCATGAATATCGATTTTTTTTATCAATAATTATTATTTTTTCGAAATCTGAGATAGATAGTGACCTTCCTCATGATTTGAAGGTCATGTATGCAAAATTTCATCAAGATCGGAATAAAACTGTAGATTTGTGTTAGAAACAAACAAACAAACCCACAAACAAACATCCTTTTTTATATATATTGAAAGATTGTTTTGTTGTGAAATATTGGGTTTGTTGATAATTTGTATTTTATATACAAAGTGATTATAATTAAAGTCCCTTTGTAAAAATGCTATAAAAAAACAACCATGAGTCCGAATGACTTCAAATTTGGACTGAGCATTCTTGAAGAAGGGGCATTTGATATGGGATAAGAAAAAAATAGTTCCAAAATTTATCACTAGATGGCGCTGTAAGCGGCATAACGGAAGCGGATTCAGCTAGAAGTGACATTTTGAATTGAAATACGACGGCTTTGGCATGAGTTGTTTATGGCATGATGTTTTTACATTAAAGTTGGTCAAGGAATGCAATTGACACTAAAACAAGTTAAACATGATTTTTTTTTTATTATACAGTACAGTATTAGCAAAAAATCAACTGTACCGGTCAATGAACATGATTGCTTCGGGTTTGATGATGGAAAACATGACTTTCAAGTCATTTAACAGTTGTGGCACTGTTAGTGCAAAGCCCATCCACCACGGCAAGGTCGTACCACATCGGATGGGAAAAATCGGTTTTTAATTGTCCTTGGGCCAAAAACCGCATAAAAAGCACATGATGATTCGGTTTTTAATTGTCCTTGGGCCAAAAACCGCATAAAAAGC
>JAHWFO010091184.1:76214-91721 GCA_023313115.1 Rhysida immarginata
TGATTCGGTTTTTAATTGTCCTTGGGCCAAAAACCGCATAAAAAGCAACAATGGAAACGCCTATTAATTATCTCGGGACTTGCGCAAGACATGTTCAATATGCTGTCCACCATTTTCCTCCACAAGTTTTAACCGATAAACAGCATGTTCCACAACAGACCGGAGTGTCTCCGGGGTCACGTTGTGAACGTGGTGCGTAATCCGAGCCTTCAATTCCGCTAAATTTGCAACTGGGCCACTGAACACATGATTTTTAAGGTAACCCCAGAGCCAGAAGTCACAAGGATTGAGGTCCGGTGATCTTGCAGGCCAGGCTCTCGGAAAATGACGGCTGATAATTCTATCATCTCCGAAATGTGTCTTCAGCAGTTGCTTCACTAGCTTTGCAATGTGCGGAGGAGCGCCATCTTGCATGAAAATTATTCTATCCACGCATGCATGCTGTTGAAGTGTTGGAATTACCTGGTTGCGTAAAAGACACGCATACCGTTGACCATTGACTGTACACGTAACGGGACCCGCAGGACCCACTTCCTCGAAAAAAAATGGCCCTATAATCAATGATGCTGTCATCCCGCACCACACAGTTACCTTTGCAGAATGAAGCGGTATTGAAACACATGCGAAAGGATTTTCCGTTGCCCATATCCTGCAATTTTGTGTATTGACAACGCCGTGGAGATAAAAATGGGCTTCGTCTGTCCACAAGATGTTCCATGGCCATTCATTGTCCACTTCCATGCGAGCTAGAAATTCTAAAGCAAACGTGTGTCTAATTGGCAGGTCAGCAGGAAGTAACTCCTGAACATGGGTAATTTTATAGGGATAACAATGCAGGATATTGCGTAAAATTTTATTGACCGTGCTCACAGGCATGTCTAAAGTTCGGGCAATTCCCCGTGCACTGCACGTTTGCACACCACTGTTCGACCCTTCCTCTAATGCTTCAGCCACATCTTCTACTGACGTCAAAGCAACTGCTTTCCTCCCTCTGCCAGATTTCACTGCAAAAGAACCTGTCGCTTCGAATTTTTTAATCATACACCTCAGAGCCTTTGCAGACATCGGACCACATCCTTTTTTCATTCCCTTTAATACCCGAAATTTCTTTAAAGCTGCTATGGCAGAGTCGCCATTCTTGTAAAAGAGCTTCACAAGCAGAGCGCGATCCTTCATTGACAGACCCATGGCAAGCTGCTGAGATACAAATATGACGAGAACGCCATGAGGCCTGCGTTTTTATAACACATGCAATGTCTCATGCGCATGCGTATCTTTCAATTTGCATAGTACAAATCCTCCTAGGCATAATATGCCGCTTACAGCGCCATCTAGTGATAAATTTTGGAACTATTTTTTTTCTTATCCATATCAAATGCCCCTTCTTCAAGAATGCTCAGTCCAAATTTGAAGTCATTCGGACTCATGGTTGTTTTTTTATAGCATTTTTACAAAGGGACTTTAATTATAATCACCTTGGTATATACAGGTTACAGTGAAATTCGACCCAGATATTTAAGGACGTTATTATTTAGGTCATTGCCGCTATCTTTGACACTATAACCTACTATCCAAAAGTTAACCGTTTTCTAGATATGTGACTTTTAAATTAAAAAAAAAATATCATTTTTTGCTCGAATTTCAACTTTTTTTTAATTTCCAGACTCTAGGGTCCAATATTTTGCTGTTTTTACATAGGGATTATGCCAGTTTATAAAAAATAAATAATAAAACTTGAAACAACTTCCATGTAGATGTTTTCACTAAGTATTCCCAACTTTGAATCACGTTAATTAAAAAAGTTCTATGGAAGTTATCTTGCAAATTATTTTAATTACTTATACGTCTTTTTATCAATCCAAAGAGGTAAATACTCTCAGTTAAGTAGGCAAATTAAACACAAAATGACAGAGAAAGCGGTCCCAGACCGCAAAAAGTAAATGCTTATTTAAAAGTCACATATCATTATTGTAGACTATGGACTATTGTTACTGTAAAATTTGTTTTATGACTTGTGTGATGCTAGCATTCTTCCGTGCGGCGATTTTTTCCCTCGTGACTAATTATCTCGGTCGCAGGAAGTTGTACTGTGTAATTGTTAGTAAATTATAATCAAAATATTTTTTCTGCCCCTCCTCCTTCTGTTCCCTTCTCTGCGTGCGGTCGTGATGCCTGTCCTCTTTGCCAGTGGATTCTTTCAGTCTTGAATTAATCTCCCTGCAGATTCTAATTGCATTACTGTGTACATCGAATTTACCCTGACCCGATGTTTTTTCCTCGACTTTACCTTCATAGTCAAGAGGCCTATTTAACAGGATGGCGCATTTTTGTCATCTCTCAGTTTTCAAATTTTTGTTTGTACATGTTAAGACGTGGAGATTGGCGAATCCACTGAACATCGTATGACGCCACGATTGCACGTGAGCGTCCCTGAATCTACTTTATTAAAATGTCTCCTCGCACGATTTCACGTTAGTTTCTATTTTTTTTTTTACTTTTGTCCCTATGTATATTTTTTGTTAAAAGCTTGCGATTCCTGTCATTATCCCCATTGACTGAAGTTATGCCAGTTGTTTTATGAGTGATTTGTATTTCTACTTTAGCTATGTGTAACTTCGTTTGTTTACCAATTGTTTATTATGAGACACGTTTATGTCCCGTTCAATTGGTCTCAATAATATATGCATTTATTGTCCCCAAGGAAGCCTTAACTCATTCCAAGCCATGATTCACCCTTACACATCTCTTCAACTTGTGTTTTACACGCACGTTATGTATTATGAGGCATTTTTGGTTTAACGAGAGTAATTTCTTGAATTAATTGAATATTGATCGTTGCATCAATTCGCATTTTTTAACGTTTTTCCCCCAACAACATTAATGAAGATTCCGTAATTGTAAGCCGGCCAGGTGGCCGAAAGGGCTAGGGCGTAGGCTTTTTAGCCTGGTCGTGGGTTCGAATCCCGCCGTGGGTATAGATGTTCGTGTTTGTCCCGGGCTGCATACAGATATAACTTATGTAAAAGACGCATAATGACCTTATTAGTCGACGCCAAAAATTCTAGTAAACCAACCAATTCACCATACTTATAATGAGGATATCAAAAATAAAAATTATGAGAGATATTAATACGAGCAAGAATATTAATTATTTTTGCATAGTTGTACTTGCTCTCTTGTGCTATTGATGGTTTTAATTATTGTCTAATTCCGATTTTTTTTATACGACTGGCTGCATAAAAGAGCTACTTATCTGGAATGATATATTTACTTACCTGTACCTGTTTCCTGAAAGGAAATCTTCAGCTGGATAGCTATTTCTACTGGAGACGCATCCAGCGTTTTACCGAGAAGAATTTGGTGTACAGAAGTTTAATAATTTGTATGAAAGTTTACCTTTACCGTCAGCAAGTCATTTAATATTTATTCAATTTCACTACAAATTACTTAACTTTATTGAGAACAAGATGATTCAAAATTTTCTGAATTTATTTACATACTAGCAGAGGTACCCGGCGTTGCCCGGGATAATTATACATGTAGGTAAAGAGAATAATCTCAGAAAATTAAATTATAACTCCCAATTAATTAAATAATAACTCAATCAATACAACACAGAGCAAAGGGACTACCCATTCTAAGAAAAATACGAAAAACAGGAAGTCTAGGTGATATACCGTGTTGACTTGCCTTGTTATATCTAAACTCTTCTTGACTTGCCTCACCGCAGCAGAGCATCACCAGATACTTTAGACTCAAGCTTTCTTGCCCTGGACGTAGAAGCTCTTATACCTTCTTGCTCTATTTAAATTTTGAAATATCTTAAAAATAAACACATGCATGAAAACGCTTAGAATTAATACAGTAAAAATCTTAATGAAAATTCGAAAAAAAAATTTTTAAAGAATGGACCTCTCCAAGGATGCCACTGCTAGTCTAAATAATTTCTTACTCACACAATCTTATTTTAGATGTACACTTGATGTTCGTAGATTTCCCTTTCTTCTCTCGATGTCTTCCATCACAACTTGGCCATTCATCTCTTTGTGTAGTCAAGCGATAGCCGATTCTTCTATTGACATGCTTACCATTTGCTCAATACATGCTTACCATTGAAATCTATATCTTCTATATATATAAAGAAGGATGTTTGTTTGTGGGTTTGTTTGTGGGTTTGTTTTTTATAGAAATCTACAGTTTTATTCCGTTCTTGATAAAATTTCGCATACATGACCTTCAAAGCATGAGGAAGGTCACTGTCTACCTCAGATTTCGAAAAAATAATAATTATTGATAAAAAATCGATATTCATGGTTATGGCAGGGCATTTTAATGAGAAATATCTCATGACCAACAATGCAAGGCAAAGTTTGTGCAATATAGAATTCAATGCATAGAATTCCTGTTAATCAGGCTTTTCTTAGAAAAGAGAATTCTTAGTACTTAACAATTTCTTGAAAATCTTTAAAAATGATCAGTAACTGGAGATAATGAGTTAGCAGACTATTGAGAAAGAGTGAAAGACGATAAAGGACGCACTCCTTCAGCTCCTTGCTCTTTTGAGCAAATGATAAGTAAGTAAATAGAAGAATCGGCGTCCGCTAGACTACACAAAGTGATGAATGGCCAATTTTTGCTTCAAGACATCGAAAGAAGAAAAGAAAATGCAACAACATCAAGTGTACATCTAAACTAAGATTACGTGAGTAAAAAATTATTTAGACTAGAAGGCATCCTTGGAGAGGTCCATCCATTGTGAACCTTAAAAAAATTTTTTTTTGGTAAATCAAGTCCCGGTATATCACCTAGAATCGATTTTTTCATTGTAGAGGTAAATTCCTGTCTTTCGGATTTTTCTTAGAATGGATAGTCCCTTCGCTCTATATTATAGTGATAGAGTTATTATTTAACCAATTTCGAGGTTTAATTTAGCTTTTTAAGTTTCTTATGTTTACCTACAAGCGTAATTATCCCAGGCAACGCCGGGTCCTCTGCTAGTTTATTTATATTGCACAAACTTTGCGTTTCATTGTAGGTCATGAGATATACAGGGTGTTTCAAATTTATGTACAATAAATTTAGTGACATATTCTTCAGGTCAAAAGAATACGAAAATGTTCTATAGCACTTTGTCTGGAAACGATTTATTTACGCGATACAGCCAACTAAACCCGTGGCTCCAAATTACAGGAATTGTTCAAAGTGCCCGCCACCAGCTCGCACGCACGCTTCAGCTCGTTGCATGAGCGACCGTCTGATGTCATGGAAGAGTTTGTCGCCAGCATTACGAACGGTTTGGCATGCATTTTCAATTCGTTGTCGCAGATCCATAATGTTAGGAACTTCTGTGCTGTAGACGATTTCACATGACCCCACAGAAAAAAGTCCAAGGGATTAAGGTCGGGTGATCTTGCAGGCCAGGCTACCGGTTCACCTCTACCTATCCACCGATTCGTGTATGCAGCATTAAGGTGTGCTCGCACAATATGGCTGAAATGTGCTGGAGCGCCATCATGCATGAACCACATGTTAGATCTTATCAAAAGAGGAACATCTTCCAGTAATTCTGGCAATGCATTCTGCAGAAACAAAAGATACGTTCGCCAAGTCAATCGTGGCGGCAACACATAAGGGCCAATTAAGTTATTTCAGACAATTCCACACCAAATGTTCACGGAGAAACGCTCTTGATGCGCTCGAGCTCTGGTAAAATGCGGGTTAGCATCTGCCCAATGGTGCTGGTTGTGAAAATTTACGATTCCTGTCCGGGTGAAGGTTGCTTCGTCCGTGAAAAGTATCTGGCTGAGACAACTGGGGTCTGCAGCATGACGACGTTGTATCCATTGGCAAAATCGTTGTCGGTGTGGATAGTCCGTTGGGTTCAGTGCCTGAACCAGTTGCAGGTGGTATGGATGCAAAAGCTGACGGAGAAGAATGCGCCAAACAGATGAGTGCGGAATGTGTACCATGGAAGAAATACGACGGGTGCTTGTCTGTGGTTCATCATGTATGATGTCAATTATCACATCCTCCTCTTCCGGAGAATGTGCAACAGGCCGCCTTTGTCCTGTTTGACGGCCAAAGGAACCACGCTCCCTCAAATGTCTGTCGACAGGTACAAATGTTCGGTTATTTGGCAAACGTCTATTCGGAAAGCGTTCTTGGTAGAGTCTTCTTGCTTCCACAGCATTTCCGTCCGCAAGACCATACATTAGGTGCATGTCAGTATATTCTGCACTGGAATACGTGTACATGACTTTTTTTTTACGTAAATCGTAATGCGTATGTCAAAGCACGCAAACGTTCTGAAATTGATATTCCTAGTGGATGTACAGTAGTGAAACTACAGTAATGGAAACAACCGTACACAACTAATGGAACAACCCTAAAGTAGGTTTAAATGGAACAAACCACTCAACCTATTGTTGGATCGAAACGCTGGAACTGCTAAAATATCGTCCGCTAACTATCGTGCTTCCCTACTGTATGATATTAGATTACTCGCAAACAAATCGTTTCCAGACAAAGTGCTATAGAACATTTTCGTTTTCTTTTGACCTGAAGAATATGTCACTAAATTTATTGTACATAATTTTTGAAACACCCTGTATAATGTTGATCCCTGCATTGTGTTGGTGCATTGCGTGTTGACACCATTGTTGATATCTATTGTTGCACAAACTTTTCCTTGCTTTGTTGGTCATGAGATATATATTGTTGGTCCGTGCAGACTGTTTGTGAATTACGTGTTTACACCATTGTGATACATATTGTTGCACAAACTTTGCCTTGCAGTGTTGGTCATGAGATATTTCTCATTAATATGCCATGCCATAACCATTAATATCGATTTTATATCGATAAATATTATTTTTCCGAAATCTGAGGTAGACAGTGACCTTCCTCATGCTTTGAAGGTCAAGTATGCAAAATTTCATCAAGATTGGAATAAAACCGTAGATTTGTATAAAAAACAAACCCACAAACAAACCCACAAACAAACCCAAAAACAACCATCCTTCTTTATATATACAAGGTGAATACAAAAGTCCCTTTTATTTTTTGAACCTGAAGCAGACATGTCAATTTTGATTAATGCAATGAATAGGAAGTTGTGGGTGGCCTATTCCATGGTGAACTTTTCATCATCCCAAATATGCAAATTAGGACACATTCAAATTTATCTCAAAAACCGTGAGGGATAGAGGAAAAAAACCCAATTGCAAACTTGTTCAGCATAAAAACACAAACAAAACAAAAAAGAAATTATCCAAATCGGACCAACCAATCACCCACATTCACGTGTGAACTGTTTGTATCTTACAAACAGTCACACTGCACAAGGAAAACTGAATGTTGATATTTCCACCATGTAAAGCGTGCAATTCAAAAAATTAACATAAATTACCATACTCACGTTCACTTTCATGCGGAAAAGCAAATAAAAGGTATGTTTCAGAACACAGAAGACAGAACAAGGTATGTTCCAGGATGGCAAGCTACATTGTTTCGGAAATGGTCAACATGATCTTCTGCTTGTGGCTGATTGGTTGGTCCGATTCGGATGATTTTTTTTTGTTTTGTTTGTTTTTTTATGCTGAACAAGTTTGCAATTGGGTTTGATTCTCTATCCCTTACCGTTTTTGAGATAAATTTTGAGTGTGTCCTAATTTGCATATTTGGGATGATGAAAAGTGCACCATGGGATAGGCCACCCACAACTTCCTATTCATTGGATTCATCAAAATTGACATATCTGCTTCGGTTCAAAAAATAAAAGGGGGTTCTGACTTTTTGTATTCACCTTGTATAGATATCCAAATTTGTCTATAAATCAAGTTATTTATTGAAGATTGTGTCCCGCACTGTTCTTCCTCCATTTTTCTGTTTCACACGATCATTCTGCTGTGTTGATAGGTCTGTTGCTTAAAAAGAGTACTATAACAATAATGTAAATTTGGATTTTTATAGTAAAAATAATGGGGTTCGCCGTAATCAATAATATCAATCAACAAAATAGGAATGGGCATAGTAAAAATATAATGCACTCTTTAGGAACGATATTATTAATAACCAGCGAAATAAAGCGCTGCAAAGAAGACGTTATTTTTACAATTCAAACATTTTTAATAATACTGTATAGTTGTTAAACGGCAGGGTTTTTTGGATAAAAAGTATCAGAAGACCCATCAAAACAATTGGATAATTATAAAGGAACTCAATAATGTTAGTAACGGTAATAAATCGCTGGATTAAAGACATTCTCTGCGACAAGACCTGGTAAACTGTCCCTCTATCTGGTGTGGATAATTGGAATATTGCTAGCTTCATGACGTCACAAGGTCTAATATTTAAAAATACTAGCAGAAGATCCGGCGTTGCCCGGTATAATTACACTTGTAGGTAAATAGAAAAATCTCCAAAGGTTAAATTTTAACCCCAAATTGGTGAGCCGGCCAGGTGGCTGAGAGGGCTAGGGCGTAGGCTCTCTAGTACTCGAGTCCGCCTGGTCGTGGTTGTTTGTGTTTGTCCCGGGCTGCGTACTGTTATAACTTGTGTAAAAGGCGTAAAATGACCGTAGGAGTCGATACCAAAAATCTTTTATATGTATAAAGGAAAATGTTTGTTTGTGAATTTGTTTGTTTCTTAGGCAAATCTACAGTTTTATTCCGATCTTGATGAAATTTTGCCTACTTGACCTTCAAAGCATGATGAAGGTCACTGTCTACCTCAGATTTTGAAAAACTAATAATTATTGATAAACAAATCGATATTCATGGTTATGGCAAGGCATATTAATGAGAAATATCTCATGAATAACAATGCAAGGAAAAGTTTGTGCAATATAGATACGCTTCAATTTGTAACAATGTATAGAATTCCTATTATTCAGGCTTTTCTTAGAAAAGAGAGTTCTTAGTAATTAACAGTTCTTGAAAATCTTTAAAACTAATTAGTAACTGGAGACAATGGAGAGTTATCAGACTATTGATAAGGAGTGGAAAGACGACAGAGGAAGCAATCCTTTAGCTCCGTGCTGTATTGAGCAAATGGTAATTAGAAGAATCGGCCACTGCTAGACTACACAACGCGTTGCAACGTAATAAATGGCCAAGTTTTGCTTGAAGACATAGAGAGAAGAAAGGGAATTGCAACAACTCCAAGTGTACATTTAAAGTAAGATTACGTGACTAAGAAATTATTTAGACTAGCAGTGGCATCTTCTTAAGAGGTCCATCTATTAAAGCCTTAAAATTTTTTTTTTCGAACTTTCATTAAGAAATTTTACTGTATCTATAATGAGCATAAAGTGATGATGCAGTGACAGAGTATCAATAACGTAGTGTCTATTGATGATGCAAAGGAGTCACTCGTGTCTAGCTTGAGCTCCCTATCAAACGTCCAGACCACTGGCAAAAATTTGTGTCTGGCAAGGAAAGAGAAAAAACGAGTATTGATCAGAAAAACTCTGCGACTAGAACAGAAAAAGCTATACGGGCATTTGTAACATCTGAACAACGGGAGTTTCGAATAGAGCAAGAGATTCTACGTCAAGGGCAAGAAAAACCAGAGTCTAAAGTATCTGGTGATGCTCCGAAATTGTGAGGTAATTCAAGAAGTGTTTAGATAAAGTCCCGGTATATCACTTAGACTTCCTGTTTTTCGTATTTTTCGTAGAATGGATAGTCCCTTTGCTCTGTGTAGTATTGATTGAGTTATTATTTATCCAATTGGGAGTTATAATTTAAATTTTTGAGATTGTTCTCTTTATCGCCAAGTGTAATTATCCCGGGCAACGCCGGGCATTTCTGCTAGTTTCTAATAAACCAACCAACCAAATTGGTTAAATAATGACTTAATCAATATAACACAGAGCAAAGGGACTATCTATTATACAAAAAATCCCAAAACCACGAATTCTTGATGAAATACTGAGACTTTATGTAAACTTTTGTTGACTTACCTCAGATAATAATGATATCCATATTCACCACCGGTGAACATAGGGATACTTTAGACCCATGTTTTTCTTATTTTTATGAAATGTGTGTATCTGCTGCGCTACCAAATATGTTAGGTGATAATACCGGCGTGGCTCTTTGTTTTTTGATTATACATGTATTTTGAAATGTCTTAAAAATAAACACATGAAAACGCTTAGAATTAATACAGTAAAAATTCTTAACGAAATTTCAAAAAAAAATTTTTATGGCTCACAATGGATGGACTTCTCCAAGAATGCCACTACAAGGCTAACTAATTACTTAGCCACGTAATCTTATTTCAGATGTACACATGATGTTGTTGCAATGACGTGTATCAACAATGGTATCAACACGCAATTCACAAACACTCTGCACGGAACAACAATAAATATCTCGTGACCAACAATGGAAGGCAAAGACTGTGCAAGATAGATAAGTTACAATTTGTAACAATGCATAGAATTCCTGTTATTCAGGCTTTTCTTAGAATTGAGAGTTCTTAATAAATAACAATTTCTTGGAAATCTTAAAAATGATCAGTACCCGGAGATAATGGAGAGTTAGCAGACTATTGAAGAAGACAAAGGAAGCACTCCTTTAGCTCCGATCGGCCTCGGTGGCGCAGCGGTTGCGTGATCGCCTCTGATGCCCGAGTATGCGGGTTCGATCCCGGCCGAGGACGACGAGGATTTTTCAGGGGGAAATCCTGAGATCACGCACTTCCTTCAGAAGGGAAGTAAAGCCGTTGGTCCCGTATAGTCGTTTGCCGGCTGCACTTTAAAGAACCCTTGCGAGGCCAAATTTGCGGCCCCTATAACGCCGTCCTGAAATGACCACAGTAGTTGAAAAGGACGTTAATATCAAACACACAAACAAACAAACAAAGAAACCTTTAGCTCCGTGCTGTAATGAGCAAATGGTAAGCAAGTAAATAGAAGAATCGGCGACCGCTAGACTTCACAAAGTGATGAATGGCCAAGTTTTGCTTCAAGACTCCGAGAGAAGAATGGGAATGGCAACATCAAGTGTACATCTAAAGTAAGATTACGTGAGTAAGAAATTATTTAGACTAGCAGTGGCATACTTGGAGATTTCCATCCATTGTGAGCCTTTAAAAATTTTTTTGGAATTTTCATTAAGAATTTTTACTGTATTAATTCTAAGCGATTTCATGTGTTTATTTTTAAGGTATTTCAAAATTTAACCAAAAAAACAAAGAGTCAGAGCCACGCCGGGGTTATCACCTAGCTTATTTGGTAGAACAGCAGATCCAAACATTTCATAAAAATAGATTTTGACTATTGTCAACTCGGCGTTGCTGTATTAAATATATTCTTCCGGCCTTGTCATTTTGTATAATTTTGTTTATTTTAAAACAAAAAAATTCAAACACTTAAATTTTTACATGCGTTTAACGGCATGGCAGGCAGAGATTCAGCTACTTCACTAACAATCGGTTGCTAAGTAACAGGATCATCGCCGTCTATTGGCGTATATCAGAAACAATTTTATACATCCCGCCCGCCATGATAAACTATAATATAACATTTAAGATTATCTTTACACTATGAAAAAACACAGAGTTCCAGCAAGCAAAGTTAGTCTTTTGGCAATAAGCATAATGTGCTGCAAAGACGTTTCATGAGACCGTTCTTTGTTTTGATGGTAACAACTCGAACTATGTTTTCTTTACCACTGTGAGTTTCAACGATTTTGCCTAGTAGCCACGTCAAAACAACTGTCGAATCTGTCCATGCATATAGGTTTTCCATACTAATCTTCATAAGTTGTGAAGCTTCGTGTAAAAGTTTGGCGCTAAGTAAGGCTGTGCATATTTCCAGTCTTGGATTAGAAACTTCTTTTTCAATCGGTGCTACCTTAGTTTTAGTGGTTATCAAATTAACCTTGATATTACCACTTGAATCCATTACTTTCATGTAAATCACAGCCGCATAAGCTGCTTTTGGTGCATCCGAGAAAGTATGCAATTCAATGTGACTATCTTTTGTTGTGTGTAGCCATCTAGGGATTTCAATATTCTCAACATAATTCAAATCATTTCTGAAATTAATCCATTGATCCAGTAATTCTGGCATCAACGTCTCATCCCAGCTCAAACTCGATTTCCATAGTTTTTGGACATAGATTTTTGCAATGACAATTGTACGTGTAATCCATCCTAAAGGGTTGTATAATATCGCTATGTCTGATATACAACTCTCTTAGTGACTGCTTCTTTGAGTTCTGATAACGTTATTGTGTATCGAAAATTGTCAATAGTTTTATTCCATTTGATACCGAATACTTTTAACATGTCATTTTCTTTTATCAGTACAGATACGTCTGATCTTTGTTTTTCAGCTTTAATATGATTCAACAGTCCGCTACACCATTTTTGAAGTTGAAACCCACCTGCATTCATCAATTTTTTCATTTCTTAATAAATAGTTATAGCCTCACACCCTGTCATTAAATCATCAACATAGTAGTCTTGTAAAGTTAATTTGGTTGCCAATGGACACTCCGTTTGTTCATTTTTGCCAGTTGTTGCAATGTTTTGACAGCCAGATAAGGAGCACATGCCGTACCAAATGTAAGCCGTAATAATCTGTAATGGTGGATGGTTCCTCATCATGTATCCGAATTTGGCGGTATATTTTTACCAAGTCAGCTACTAAGCATAGAGTATGTCATAGATCTTGTTGTAATCTGGGTCCAACGAGGAGATCGTCATTGAGCGAAACATTGTTAGTTCCTTTGCAAGAGCCATCAAAAACTACTCTGACTTGTGTAGTGTCTTTCTCTTCCCTTATGATAGCATGATGCGGAAGATAGACCGCTTGAGAATTATTTAAATCTCTTTCTTCTGTAAGAAGTGACAAGTGATTCAATTCCAAATATTCATTAAGAGCCTTTGTATATTCTTGTCGTAATTTAGCATTTCCCTTTAATCTTTTCTCCAATAAATGAAATCTTCGCAATGCTATTTCTTTTGACTGACCATAGATACAAGCAGAATCATCAACTTTGAAAGGTAGGCGTAATACATAACGCCCATCTTTGTCTCTTACGGTTGTTGTCTCATAAAATTCTTCACATATCTTTTCTTCTTTTGTTAATTTTTTTTTGTTATGCAGTCTGGTTCAATCTCTAGCTCCCAAAATGTTTCAGAAGTTGATCTTCCTTGATTTGCCCTTGAAAACTAAGAACTTTTTGCACTTTTGAGGTTGGATTAGTAAAAACTCGACCCGATAGAATCCAACCAAAACGAATGTTCTGTGCAATAGGTCCTCCTCGTGGATTCTTTGTTACAGCATCCAATATAATCTTACTATACACCTCTGCTCCTAGAAGAATATCGACTCTACTGGGAGACCCATACTCAGGATCAGCTATTGGTAAATCCTCAATATCTAGCCAATCTGATGTTGGAATTTGACTCGTCGGTAAAAACGATGTTAGTGAAATAACACAAATGCTTCAATTCGAAGTAAAAACTTGGGATCAAGTAAAAACTCAATCTCATATTCCATATTCTTGATTCTTGTTTGGACATCTCCAACTCCAGATACAATACCCTTCACAGGAAGTCGTTTAAGTCCAAGGAGCTAAACAGTTTCCTCTGTTACAAAGGAATCTTGAGAGCCCTGACCGACCAAAGCTCAGATGAGATTTTGCAGCCATTTTTAGCTCTCGCCTTTATTGTTGCTGTAGCCAACAGCACCTGATGACTTCGATGGTCTTCTCTGGCAAAATTGGCTACCACTCTCGTTTCAGAATCATGAATAGTTTGATTCTGATTTGATCCCATTTCTTTGAGGATAGGTTCAGTAGGTAATGTAAAAGGATGTGGTGTCTCATGCCGCATCAACAACATGTCATCAATTCTTCACAGAATGTGTAGGTGCTAAGCAATTGACACACAGCCCTTTTTATTGAACATAATTAGTTCTTTGTTCCGGTGACTGTTTAGCAAACTGTTTACATTGATATAATGATATAGGCTGCAACACATCACACAATCATAATTGACCAGTTTATTTTCATCTTGTACAGTGGAATGAAATGTCTTTTGTGTGGTACCTGTTTCAAAGTACTCTGTTCTGATTTGCCCGTGTATTTATTTCCATCAATCATTTCTAGCATTCGAAAACTTGTTTCCATAAAACCTGAATAACAGGAATTCTATGCATTGTTACAAATTGAAACTTATATTTGCCTAGCATTGTTGGTCATGAAATATATAATATTAATCCATGCATAGTGTCGTTGCATTGCCTGTTGACACCATTGTTGATAGCTATTGTTGCACAAGCTTTTCCTTGCATTGTTGGTTATTAGATATATATTACTAGCCGAGGATCCGGCATTGCCCGGGATAATTACGCTTGTAGGTAAACAGAACAACCTCAAAAAGCTAAATTAACCCTCCAAATTGGTTAAATAATAACTCAATCACTACAATATAGAGCGAATATACTATCAATTCTAAGAAAAATCCGAAAGACAGGAATTTACCTCTTCTCTGAAAAAAATTCATTCTAGATGATATACAGGGACTTGATTTACCGAAAAAAAAAATTTTAAAGGCTCACAATGGATGGACCTCTCCAAGGATGCTTTCTACTCTAAATAATTTATTACTCACGTAATCTTACTTAAAATGTACACTTGATGTTGTTGCAATTTCCTTTCTTCTTTCGATGTCTTGAAGCAAAAATTGGCCATTTATCACTTTGTGTAGTCTAGCGGTCGCCGGTTCTTCTATTTACCTTCTAACCATTTGCTCAATACAGCACGGAGCTAAAGGAGTACTTCCTCTAACGTCTTTCACTCTTTCCTAATAGTCTGTTAACTCATTATCTCCAGTTACTGATCATATTTAAAGATTTTCAAGAAATTGTTAAGTACTAAGAATTCTCTTTTCTAAGAAAAGCCTGAATAACAGGAATTCTATGCATTGAATTCTGTATTGCACAAACTTTGCCTTGCATTGTCGGTCATGAGACATATATTTTTGAACCATGCATAGTGTTGGTGCATTGCGTGTTGACACCATTGTTGATACATATTGTAGCACAAACTTTTATTTGCATTGTTGGTCATGAAATATATTTTGTTGGTCCGTGCAGAGTGTTTGTGAATTGCGTGTTGATACCATTGTTGATACTTATTGTTGCAAAAACTTTGTCTTGCATTGTTGGTCATGAGATATTTCTCATTATTATGCCCTGCCATAGCCATGAATATCGATTTTTTATCAATAATTATTATTTTTTCGAAATCTGAGGTAGAAAGTGACCTTCCTCATGCTTTGAAGGTCATGTATGCGAAATTTTATCAAGATCGGAATAAAACTGTAGATTTGTATAAAAAACAAACAAACAAACCCACAAACAAACCCACAAACAAACAAACATCATTCTTTATATATATAGATAGACTAGAAGAGGTACCCGGCGTTGCCCGGGATTATTACACTTGCACAAACTTTTCCTTTCATTGTTAGTCATGAGATATT
>JAHWFO010091185.1:0-50818 GCA_023313115.1 Rhysida immarginata
TACGTCCACTTCTGAAGATGAGCCGTGTCGTGAATTTCCATTTGTCCGGCGATCCGTTTCTCTTGCTTCAGTCGATCGAGAGAAACGATGATTCACGGCGATCCATCGTCTTAACGAAGTTACATCTGAAGACGAGCGAGAACCAGGCACTTTCTGTCTGTCTGATTCGCGGCCATTTCTTATATTTCGTCCAGGAGGATTCTGAGGCGTACCTGCGCACTCAGTCCTCCAATTAGAAGTCTTCAATCTTGTTTCTCTTTCTTTGCCTATTCCATTGTCGGCAGGGTAGTCCTTCTGTCGTGCCGGAGATCTCAGCTGCCGGCGTGATGCTAACCTCCGGGTTCTGTCAATCTTCTCGTCTCTTCCCGTCCGAAGGCTTGACAGTTATGATGCGTTTTTCTATGGTGTTCATAATTGAATGCGGATGAAGTTGGTAATTCGAAATTGGTACCATTCTGTTATGATTTACGAGATACATTTTATATATTTACTAATTTGCATACCACCAGCTGGTCACGAACAGATTGCCTATTCACGACTTCCTATTTGTTGGCTGAGTAGTTTTTATTTTTAGTTCTACAGTAGTTATTAAAGGAATGAACAATTCCGCAACCTGGACTCGAACCAGGGACCACGATTTTCACCGTCGCTGCTCTAACCAATTGAGCTATCGCGGACAGTGAACCGCCAAGATATTTATACTGTTTGCGTAAAGCTTCCATGAAGTCGCGTATCAGCTCAACTGGCAGAGCAGGCCCCCCACTCCAAGTCTGGAACCCTCTTAACCCTTAAATCGTCAAAAATTGCTGAAAGAGAAGTGAAAAAAACTAAAGGAAATTCTTCTCTTATTTGAAAAAGTTTTAACAATTGCTTATGAACACTGAATTTCATACTCGAGGAAAATTTAAATCAATAATGCGAGGAGAAATTTAAAAAGTTGGGTTTTTCAAATAATAAGTAAAACACATAAAAATAAAATGAGGGGAAGAGTACTAGAGAAGTAAACTTAAAAGATTACAATTGAACATTTTCTTTTTTTTTTTAATGTAAATCATACATTTGTATCACACTATTTAATGAAGATATAATGAAGATTTAAAGAATGCGCAAAAGCGGGGTTTTCCCCCGCAAAAATCGATGGAGAGTTTCTCGTAGCGCCACAAAAATGCAGCGCAAGACTGAGAAGATTCGCTGCCTGTTGGTCTGTCGAGTGTATTTGAATGTAATGTAGTTTATACTTAGGAAGCTCCAGCAGGCTCCGAATAAAAATCAAGAAAATCTGTTTCAACTGTTTATTATGGCGTCAACGTAAGTTCTTTCACGTATTCTTCACATCATAAATTATTCGCATTTATCCTATTGAATATCTTTTATTTTAAAAGCGAAGCACTTTTACTTTCGATTTCTCAATATACATTGGTTATAGAAACTGTTGCCTTTTCATTTGCGTTTATTAAATGTACATATAATATCAAGAAGGCGAAGTAATTTTTAGATTTCTTGTTAAGCAAATGTTGATACTTGATCGTCTATTAATTTATTAAGAATAGTTTGTTTTATGCGTTGCTACATGATACATGAAATATACAACACCGTTTCTATGGAAATATATTGAAGGGGAAACGGTGAAACGTCATAGGAGCCCGGATCAAATTGTCGTTGTTGTTTTTTTTTCTTCAAAAAGTGTAGCTATAAAGAAAAAAAAATTAATACTAATATTAAGCTCAATTTAAAATTTAGAAGAACAACCTTTCAAGCCGATAATTTTATGCGAAATATTTCCAGTAATGCCCCTTATGATTACAATTTAAAAGTCACGGAAGAAGTCATTTAAGACAATTAATAAAATGCTGGAATATTACTAGGAAAGCCATGACATGAATCAATCGATACATTGCAACAAATGTCAATGGCATAAGTGGAATATATCTCTGGAAAAATGAACGGATATATATTAAGAGAAGGACGAGATCCAAGAACCCTGGAATACAAATATTTTGATTTTGATTAATTATTCTTGTTTATTATATCTTATTTTTTTATTTAATTTGTATTTTTAAATAATAACTATTATTTATCTCTGGAAAAAGAAAGTTTCGACCTACAAATCATGGAGTTGCCTTAAATCCTGTATTAGGGGCCGTCCATAAATTACGCATTGCTTGAGAGCAGTGGGCGTGTTTCAGAGAACGTTATGCAGCATTCCAGATTTAATAATATTTTTTTTACGGATTCACATTTCAACGATCAAGTCATTACATTCAAAGTCGTATAAATTAAAAGATTATAGAATTTTAACAATTAAGGTGATTCTTTATAACAATAAATTTTTAAAAACTTAACAATCATGGTAGTTTCTGTATAACAAAATATTTTTTGAAACAATTAATTATTTGAAAAGACGGTTATTTTAAATATTTGAAAAATTCTTACCATTTTTAGACACTGTCGCTATTTAGTCAGTTGTTGGGTGGTTTTTGTTTTTTGTTTGTTTGTTTTTTTAGCAATTTCCATTGTTTCAAGAAAATTTAGCAAGTTGTTACGTAAAAGTTATAAACACTACCCATTAAACGAGACAGTTACCTTATACTGATATCATCAGTGAACCATACCTTTTTTCATCAAAGATGATTTTAATCCAATCTATGATGGTGCCAACATGTATATTATCTATCGGTGCTCTTCCTCTTACCTATCCTGAGGAAAATGCGACTAATTATTTTATCTTACACGAGCGGTAGTCAGTAAGTACGTTACAATGGATACAGAAATGAAACAAATAAGAGTAGTGACTTGAAAACTAGGCCTACTTTTATTTCTCCGCATAACCTCCCTGTACAGCTTCATCACCTGGAAAGTGATGCCCACAGCATTCTGCATATTGCTTATCACATTCGGGCAGCGAGAGTAAACTGTAAATGCCGACTCCTACTGTAACGTCATTCAATGGGAGCGACCAGAAATCCTTGTCAAAAACGTATAGTTAGCATGATAACGCGCGTCCTTATATAGCAAGCAAGACGACTGAGATGCTGCGAAAGTTCAACTGGGAAGTTTTCCTCCGTATACCCTTTACCATGCTCTAAGTGACTTCTAACTATACAAAGCTTCGGCTTCAAGCTGTACAAAGGGAAGTTACCGACTGGTTCAAACGAATTTTATGCTGCTGGTTTTGAGGGGCTTGTGAAACGATGGGCAGGTGCCTCATTGTACAGGGAAATTATGCGAAGAAATAAAAGTAGTTTTCAATTCAGTACTCTTAGTTGTTCATTTCTATATCTATATGTAACTTACTTACTGATTTCCCATCGTATTAGATTTTATGCTTATAATTTATTAGACTTACAAAGGAACTTCACGAATCTGTTGCAGATTTCACACCAAATTGAAATGTTACTCATCTTAAGCTACTACTGATTCTTGCAAAATAAGAAATCATGAAATTTTGTTTCTTTCAAAATAAACCGCGAAAACGAAAATATTTGAGCACACATAACAATACAAGCCATAGTTAAAGCTGTAGTTAAAGCGGGGGGGGGGGGGGTTATATTAAAGCGCTTGACGGAACTTCTTTCTTCCACTACTCAACAATATGCAGGAATCCACTTCACCTAAAACAATGGAACTACGAAGGAGCACCAGACGACAATTGAATGCGTTCTGAAGTTTCTAATATATTCGTTGCGGTCTATAGATATTCATGGTCATCGAGCTTCGGCCATTTTCCATTGTTTCGAGAAGCTAAGGAAAACAGATCGCGCCAGGTGCCGCATAGATCGCACCAGGGCCAATCGTGACCTGCGATAGAGGTTTTTCATTGAAACTGAAAATGAAAGTAAAGTTCCTGTCTGTCGATAGGGCGGCGCTGCAGGCGTTTTGGGGCCGATTGTATATGCAGTGCCACTTTTCAATAGAGTTCCCGCCCTACCGGGAGCTAGAAACTTTAGCTTCATTTTAACAATGGAGCTCGATGACCATGAATATCTATAGACCGTGAAACAAACTTATTTTTTAAAAATAGATTATTAAAATTGGCTAATTTCCATTCAGTAGAAAAGAACTTGTATATTAATTAATAACCGTTTCCTTAATTTATTATTTCATCTCTTTAATTAATTTGGTAATGTTCGTAAATTTTCCGGGGCTGGCGTCAAGTAGTCAACCGGAACTTTTTAGAGCTCGGAGTCGGGGCAGTTTATTCAAGAAATGGGAACGCTTCCTCCGTAATATGACGTTGATACTATTTCGAAGATATAATATAGCAGCGATACTATTTTATGTCTTCGGGAGTGAAACGAGGGCAAGGCTGTCGAGTGATAAGTTGTGTTGGCATGTTGGTAAGAGGGTATATACCGTGTGTTAGAAAGTTTTTGTCTATTACGACATAATATGAGGTTATAGATTCTTGTTATCATATTTATGCTATAACAGACATCCTGAAATTTAATGCAGAAGGTTTTCAAAGTGATTTCCATCTACGCCGTACGTGTGTAAAGCCTTGAACTAAATTCCATGGTGACTCTCTGAAGAACATCATTTTCGTGGTGAAGCTGAAAGTCCTGAGTGGCCCTTTCTGGAATCATGTACTGATCCGGTCGTTTCAAAGCGTTTCACCAACCTGTAATAATCATGGAACAAAATTACGGTATACGGTACAAAAACCCGCATCAAAGGATGCTTCAATTTTGTCATCACGCTGTTCCAACATTAGTACTTCCATTCTGAAATGTAATGAGCGACATCAGTGAGTGAGCTATAGAATGTTCAGAACTGCAATAGAACAGTATCACGAGAAAATCATTTAGAGCGTACGATTAATCACAACAGACAAAAACTTTTTAAAACCTTTTTTGCGCCACCCGGTATATCGGTGCTTTATAATTTTAAATAAAAATTGTATTCATGGATGCTTACCTCATCTTAAAAATTATTTCGAGACGAATAATTGTACAGCAAATTAAGGCTTTGTGCTTAATAACACTGCTGTAACTGCAATTCTTTTGCGATCGCCGTTAACGATTTTGCTTCCCCCTTAACGCCATGTTTTTTTTCAACTTTTCACTTCAGATTTGAACGAAGCGCTACCGCCGTCGCGCAATGCCATCGCTTCCAAGGTATGCTTGCGCGCAAACAAAGAGTCCGCCGTACACCTTCGTGTAGCTATTAGCTTAGCAGATCTATGTTTAATCATAGCCTAAGAAAAAGGTGTTAACATTTTCATAAGCTTTCTATATAGTATACTAAGAAGGTTAAACCCAGTGTTAAAAACATGGAAATTATTTTTCTTTTTCAAGGAAGACTATAAATGAAAATAAACGAAACTGTATTGGCAACCGCCATATGGCTACCAGCGGGAATGAGATGTATGGCACATGCGATGTCTGGTTTCGATGTTTAAAAAACACGTTACATCGACACATTCAACGATGATTCTCGATTACTGATACATCGTACGAACTTAAAGAAATATTAATTCAAACTTGCTCTGTGTATCGAGTTTTCTTAAATCAATGCAACCTGGCATCCATGTGCTGGTTGCCAATTGAATGCTATTTCTGATTAAATTATACTTGAGCACGCGTTTCTCCGTCTCTCTTTGTTGTCTAAAAGTCCAGTTTTGAAAACAGACTTTGAAGGTTGTTTTTCTGCAACAATTTTTTATATTCACTGTTGCCCCCCCCCCCCCCCCACACAGAAACATTCAAATTGGCAAAACAAACTATGACGTCACAAACTGCTCCACGAAAACAAAATTCCATAGAATACAGGAAAAATGAATTTAATTAAATTTTTTTGTGTGCGAAAAAACATCGATATTGGATTGAATATCCCCCTTGCGCCTCCTACACGGCCAGAAGTATCCACAAAGGTACCCGGTCATTTGACCGACGGACATTTGACCGAACGGACACTTGACCGACAGACATATGACCGAACGGAAATTTAACCGACGGAGAAATGCCTGCATTTCACCGACATTTGGACATTCGACTTAAAGAGAAGTTTTCGGCAATAAAATTCATTTAAAGGGAAAAAAATGTTTTCAGGAGGTTATTTCATATAACAAATCTTATGAGACAAATCTGTTTATTCTTTCTAATAAACAAGCATTTTGTATGGACCTATAAAATTATTCTTTTCTGTAGGTTTTTAAATAAATGTTTGTTTTCATATCGATAGGTAGGTTAAGATGGGAACCGGACAAAATGCAACTCAGGGTCTTGTATTATTTAATAATATCAAGTCTTTTCTTGTATGTCTTTTTAAATGAATAACGGCAAATGAATATCGCACATCCCTAATCGCCATCACTAATACCCATCATGATTTTCATTAGGTTAGGTTGGTAAAGAGATGGCTTTCTATACGGTCCACGTTTTCGGCAGTGAAATCCCATTAATGTTTTGAATTACATAATTACACCCTGCATGCGCTATATATATCAGATATTTGGGTAGAGTGTCCATATCATTGAAAGCTCTGAAAATGAACTCTACAGGAAAAAATGTCAGAAATACTCAACCCATTACCAGTTGATTTTCATATTTGATACTATCCGATTAAGAATTTTTATGTCCCCTCATAAAGCAGAACAGAATTTTTTGATGTGTATGAATAAATTTTTAATACACGATACTGATATCAAATATTGCCCATCACTAATGAGGATCTTATTTTATAGAAGTGAAATATTCATTTAAAAAGACTGAATAATACAAGACCCTAAGTTGCATTTTGTCCGGTTCCATCTTAACCTACCTAACGTTACGAAAACAAACATTTATTTAAAAAGACACACAAAAAAGAATAATTTTATAGGGGCCATACAATATGCTTGCTTAGTAGAAAGAATTAAACAGATTTGTCTCATAAGATTTGTTATACGAAATAACCTCCAGAAAACATTTTATTCCCATTAAATGAATTATATTGCCGAAAACATCTCTTTACGTCGAATGTCCAAATGTCGGTGAAATGCAGGCATTTCTCCGTCGGTTAAATTTCCGTTCGGTCATATGTCCGTCGGTGTAATGTCCGTTCGGTCGAATGTCCGTTCGGTCAAATGTCCGTCGGTCAAGTGTCCGTCAGTCAAATGACCGGGTACCATCCATAAAAAGGTAGTTTTGGGATATCTCTTACAGGGGCCGAGTCTACAGACAGAACATGAATTTTAGTAAATGTGGTATTAATGAAATTAAAGGGAAAAAATATCAGACTCCACCAATACCAGAAAAATTAAATTAGCTATAAATAATATCTATATGGATATTTTTCCTTTATAAATTAATAGAAAAGATAAAATAAATAAAATAAGCATCTTCTGTTTCCTTCCGATCTTTATTCCTTCATGAACTTCAACATTCTTCAAGATAGTTCCTATAGTTCTGTGTTTCTTGAACTCCTTCAGGATCTATAACTCGAGCATATCTTATAATATTGGACTATAATTGGTTATATATATTTATTTTTTCTATTAATTTATAAAGGAAATATACAATATTGTATATCCACATAACTAAATATTCCTTTTACTTAAATATTAATAATATCCATTTCGACATTTTCGGTGAGTCTTTAGATCTGAAATTCTAATTGTAAATACTCTAATATAATGGCTTGTTTATTATAGAAATATTACATATTTAAGATTAAAATATACTCTTGAGGTTATATGAGAATTTTTTAATTTAAGTAGGGTATCAGATTCTAGTTCTAATTAGATACTAAAACTAGATGAATTATTAGACTCTTTGGTCTTAAAATCTGTTTTCAAAAATGTTAAGTTCAGTTATTAAGTAGCGGAAGAATGGACCACTTATTACTTTCACAATGTCCATCTGTCCCAAGTGCAGATGAAAAGGTACAAATAGATGACCTTAGGGCTTCTGCTACTTATACCCACCTGGGGGGGGGGTTAATTTCTTGTTTCTTTTGTGTTTTTTTAAATCTATGATTTTCATTGTCTCTTCAATATTGTTGAATTAGGAGGTGCTATCCAAAATTTCCCAAAATGTACCTTTATAAAATACGGAACTTACCCGATGTTTTAATTTCCACCGTCACCTTCAAAGTAGTCTCCTTGGGCATCTATACATCGCTTCTAGCAATGTTCCCACTTCTGGAAGTACTCCTGGAAGTTCCCAGGTTGGAGCATATTTAACACCCGCTGCGATTCCGCTTGGATCACTTCAATGGAGTCAAATCGCCGCTCTTTTAACCGCAATTTCAATTTTCGGAAGCGGTAGAAATCGCAGGATGCCAGGGGACAGCGGTCATGTTTTTGTTGAGGAAGTCCTCACAACGAGCGATGTGTGCGCCGGAGCATTGTCGTGATGGAGCAGCCAGTCTTTCTTCTTCCACGCCTCTGACTGTTTGCGCCGCACGTTTTCCCTCAATCGTCTCAAAATGTCCCGTATGAAATCCAAGGCGATCACAAACATTGTGGATGGTCTGACTTCGGTCCTCTCGGATCACGTCACGCACTTTCTTGATCATTTCCAGCGTTGTGCTTTTTGACGGTCGACCAGAAGCTTGTCGTCTTCCACAGGCTCCCGACCATCTTTGAAACGCTTAAAGCACTTAAATGTTTCGGGTTGTTCTAAAGCTTGTTCACCAAAAGCCTCCTTCAACAGTCTGTTGGTTTCAACCGCAGTTTTCTTCATCTTTAAAAACAAGAATCGCAACACGATCAACACAAAGAGTGACCAAAAACAGCTCAGACTCAAAATCACGTGAACATAGGATGACACCGCTTGCCACAATTACAGCTGAGACGTACTCCTAACACCATCTACCGGCAAACCTTCGTACCTCTTACGGTTCAGTCAGAATAAAACAATTTCGGGAAATTTGGGGTAGCACTTTGTATTGGCCTGTTGAATTTATGATCCTATTATAACACAATGGTGTCCATAAATTGAGATCTTTTCAAAAATGAATTGTTGTCCGATTAGGAGCAAACTAGGTAGGGGGGAGGATGCATTAGATCTTTCCTTCCACACACTAATGTTACTTTCTACTATCCTAACATCAAGGATGAAATTTATAAAAACTTTTCTGTCAGATTAATTAAAAATGTTATTAAAGTCTATGTAGTGGCATTTCGTGTCACTCTAATTGCGCCCCCTAAGATGACCAGTATGACCAATGTTGCCAACTAAAAAAAAAAAAATTCCCACTAAAATCGAACTAAAATTCCACTAGTTCTATTGTTCTAAGATATTTTTAATGACTTTTTTAGAGGGCTTTTGAATTATTTTTTGTATAAAATCCACTAAATCTAATGGGAAATCCACTAAGTTGGCAACATTGTGTGTGACGCTCTGGGTCACTGTAAAGGTGTCAGTTGTTAGTTATTGCCCATGGTGTCCTTTCGGACCTGCAAGCAAGAGGCTAAGTGATAGGACGTCTGAAGTCTGATCAGTCACCATTGAAGGTCCCGGGCACTCACGCGCCAATCAGCTTGTAGAGACTTTACCAATAGAATGGGAATACTGCCCGATGCTATAGTAGAAGATGTCCACACACCGCGCTCTAGCAAGACCACTATTTGGTGCTACGCTCGACGGAACCGATGAGCTGGCGGCATCAACACACACCAGTGTATCAAGACAAACAAGTTGATCTGTATGCAAGGAGACCCATGAGCTGCATTCCCTTGAGCCAAGGCTACTGGAACAGATGTCTATTGCAGTCCACATGGAAGCCACGCCATGTTTTCCGATGAGTTCCGTTACTCTACGGAGTGTGATTCTTAACGGATCCACGACTGGATGGCCAATCTTGACAATATGGTCGAACGAGTCACGGGGTGGCGATGATGATATGGGCAGGCATCATGGGCAGGCTCTCGTACATCACTTTACATTTTCGGCAAGAGATCCGAAATTGCCTAGGGGTGCCGAGACAGCGTCATTCAGGGATGCTGCTAGTCCGGAAAAGTCTAATATTTCTGTACGTGTACGATAATGCCCGTGCGCATAGGGCTCGTCTTGTGGGCGAGCACCTGCAATATGAAGACATCCGTTGTTTGGAGTATCATACGCATTCTTAATCCAATTGAATTTCCATTGTTCGCTCTTGGGAGACGTTTTGCGGGACACATACACAACCACGAGCCGAGAACAGTGTTGATTGAAGAGTGGGATGCAATCCCCCAAAACCACTCTGGTACATAGCATGGCAGCCAGATAACAACCAGATGCTTAATCATGGGTCATCAACAGTACAATATTTGTATATTACAAAGCACTTAAGCCAATGAACTCCGTAAGCCAAATTCACGTTGCATTAATTGGTTAGTGATAGTTGGCAATAGCACTGTAATTACTATATAAACCATGAAATCTCTGCATGGAATTCAAACAAATAACAACAATGACTGCCAAACATTATCAAACGAATAAACTCTGATGTGTTATTTAGAACGCTCAAGGAGTCTTCTGAAAATTATCGAATTTTATAATTTTCTTTTAAAATAGGAAACAGATGTGATCTTCCTTTGTGAAAGCCAGCTCAAACCAAACTGTGGTTTCAAACTGCCAGGCTACTGTGTCTACCGCAAATATAGAACCTGTCCAGGCACAGCGAGAAAAGCTCCTGGTGGGGCGGCGATCATCATCAAGGAACTGCTCACAAAATTATACACGGATATGGAAGCAGCTTCCATTATTATCAACGACGTCGCCCTTGATGTGAAGTTGGTGGCGCTCTATAACGCGATGAACTCGATGAGATCATCGCTGATGGTGTCCCGATGATCCTAGTTGGTGATCTCAATGCCAAAGACCCTAGCTGGAACTACTAAGTGGTAATGTGCTTTAAAAGTACTTGCAAAATCAAGAAGATTTCATAGCTACTGGACACGCATTACTGTAATCACTTGAATTCTAGTGACATGTAGGATATTGCGCTTATGTCAATACAGGGTGTTTCATAATTGGTGTCCCGTCTGTAGGTCCAAATAACGGCTCAAGCGGAACAGGTAGGGGGAAAATGAATATTGATTATTTGGTTTTGATGTCCACTAATTCCGAAGAAGAACATTTCGCGTCCCTGGGGATGAAGGGGTAAATTTTGAAAATTTTAATTTTGTAGGGGTAGGGGTTAGAACCCATGTGTTATTTAGAAAGTTGTCGAGCATCATGTAAAATGTAGGTTTAGCAAAAAAAAACGGTGAAAAAATCTCAACGAGTGGGTAAAGTGAAAGGTATGGCTAGCAGATGTGGGCAAAAACCATACTTATTAGAAAACAGTAGGTCCTACATTTGGAAAATTAATGAGAATGAATGAGTCGTTACCCTGAAAAGCTAATAAACTCGACCGGGCTTCTCCCCCCCAGGAAAAAGATTATGAAATTTGAAAACTGTACATGGGAAATGGGAAATGAGGTTTTCTGTTTTTGTCTACATTAACTAGCCATACCTTTCACTTTACCCACTCGATACAGGGCAGGGGATGAGATTTTTTCACCGGGTTTTTTGCTAAACCCACATTTTACATGATTCTCTACAACTTTCTAAATAATACATGGGGTCTAACCCCTACCCCTACAAAATTAAAACTTTCAAAATTTACCCCTTCACCCCCAAGGACGCGAAATGTTTTTATTCTGAATTAGGGGACATTAAAACCAAATAATCAATATTCATTTCCCCCCCAATCTGTTTCCCTTGAGTCGTTATTTGGACCTAAAGACGGGACACCAATTATGAAACACCCTGTATATGTTCACACTCGGGAGACCTTATTCTGTGGCCTTATAATTCGACAATGTCAACACAGACTTCAGAGATGAGGTTAAACATCGGCAAGATTGGAAGATATTTCAAGATACTGTATATTCAAGGCCCAAGACTCCCGTCTCGACTTTGCGTGCTGTGCAGAGGATATTGATCAGAATATTGAGGTAATTACCAAGTGTATCAAAGATGCTCTGGAGGATAGTGTCTTCCATTTGGAGATTAAGCCTCCTTACTATCTTAAGTTAGTTCCAGGCATTCATCACTTATAATAACTATCTTACTGACTAACCTCCTTCCTCCCTGCATTGCCTATGCGTGCTCATTGGTTAAACCAACTTACGGATCTTATCAACAGCGTTGCTAGAGTTCTTTCCCTGAAAATATGCTACAGAGTTGTTAGAAATCGTCAGACAGTATATATGTAAGAATCGTGAAATTCTAGGGACTTTCGCAAAGGAATGTACGGATTTTTAGATATTTTCGATTCCGAATTTAGGGAGTAGCGTTAAAAAATTTCTGGCAACTCTGCAGCAATTGCGCAGCTAGCGTTGCTGCATGGGGGAAACATATGGCCTGCTGAACGCTCTTAATGCAATTCACAAACAGCTGGGTGGTATTCCACTTCACCTTCACATCAGAAAGGCTTTGGAAGTTTTCATTTTTTCAGGTAGCAGCAGTGCTCTCATCTCATTATTTGACTTTTTGTGTTGGGATAGCATTAGGAAGACCTTTGCATCCCTCTCCCTACCAGGTTTGTTCCTGAATGAACAACCAAGAAAGATCATTTTTGAAATTTCCTCATTTTATCTTAATTTTATGTTAAGCAGTGTAACCTTTTTTCTTTTTTAACTTTCCAGCAGCAAATCTTCATTAAGATACTTGCGCTTGTCTATTTTAGGGCATCTAACACATCCTCCTCGTTGTTGGGAGCATTAAAGGAATTGAGAGCGGACGAAGAAATGGCGGACGTTGTCCTCGAGTGTGATGGAGGAGAGATAAAGGCTCATCGGAACATTCTAGCCTGCAGATCAATCTACTTCAAGAAAATGTTTACAAGTAATTTCAAAGAGTCACAAATAAATCGGGTAGAATTGCCAGGTATCAATAAAGACGCTATGAACTGCATTCTGGACTACATTTATTTCGAATCAGGCAAGCAAATTGAAACGGATAATCTAGATCTTATGTTGCAAATTCACCAATCATCTCATTTATTCGCACTCGAAGAACTGACAGATAGTTACTGGAAATTAATTATGAAATCTCTTGATGTTGAGAAAGTAATCGACATATGGAATGCAGTGCTTGTTTATGGCAAAGAGAATGAAATTTCTATTATCCTACAGTTTGTTTTGGAGAATATACAAGCAATGATTGAGGAAGATAAAGTTATTGCTTTAAAAGGATCACAATTTAAGCAACTACTCGAAGAGATAGTAAAAAGCGGTACTCCACTCACCGATACCATCTTAGGAGGAATCATTAAATGGCGTGAAAATAATCCTTCCGAGGATTGTAATTTAGAGGATTCGCTCATTCAATTCAACTATGATTATATTACAAAAGATTATATGAAACAAGTGCTAGAAAATGAAAATTCTATTTTTACAGATAAATTTTATAAGCAGTTTACTGCTTTACAACTTTTATCACCTGGTACAAAAAGTGAATTAAAACAATCTAAACTGAACTTAAAAGTAACCAGCACAAATTTAAAATTCCTGCGTTTTAATTGTTATCTACGATACTTGAATGGGTACCCATTAAATGAAGACGCTTCTCTGAAAAGTATCGATTTATGTAACGAAGCAAACGACAAAATCATCAGTCCAATACCATTTTACATTGGTAATGATAATTTCATCCCAATACAGGTTGGTCGTAGTCTGTATATCATTGGCGGAGTTCCTTTAAGCAATCCCGAGAGTGAACCGGAAACTTCTTTCCTCCTCTATGATTGGCAGAAAAACGCTATTTCTGTCAAACCTTCGCTTCCTGTTGCAGTTAACCAACCCTTTTACACTGCTGTCGTAGACGATAACATCTACGTTGTCGAAGGCAAAAAGGAAGAGCCACGAATTCTGTTTTTCTCCATCAGTCAGGAAAAGTGGAAGATCATCCCTTCCCAAGAATCAGATATGGAAGATTACGATGTTGTTGTTCTTGGATGTGTGAAGCTAAGACAGTCTTTATTTTTATTATGCATGGAATGCACCAATCTTGGTTACAATCACTATCTGTTTGAAGTGATAAATGAGGAGATTAATTACATCTGTAAAGTGCCACTTCCTCTCTATGGTTACAGATACAAACCCCCACGCGAATATTCCATAGATATTTTCAAGAGAACTGTTGTTCATAATAACAAACTGTTCATTTTCATGCTTGCTACTTCGGAGCAATGTCGATATTATGCAATGTATAATCCTCTGAATTTGCAGTGGAGACTTAAAAAACTAAGTTACAAGGTTGAAATTAAGAAACCATTCTTTTGCTTCTCAATTACAGATGATTCTATTTATTTTTATGATTACTCAACAAACAAACTGTCTGTTTTCCAGGAGATAGATGACTATAATGGAACCTTGAAGGAAGTAATGGTTGTTAGAGAAAAAATGTCAACTAATAATGATCTTGAAAAGATGAAGTTTCACAAAGTAGAAACCTTGCTTGTTCTTGAACCAGGCGACTAAAAATTGGTGTGACAACGAAAAAAATTTCCTTTTTGAGAAAAACCTGCCTTCATTTTAAAATGTCATGTAATATTTAATAATAAACCAATTTTTAATACTGGCAACGGGGACCATTAATGTTAGCGTGTAGATATTTATTTATTTATTTATATATTTATTTATTTAAGTGTTAGAATTACAATGGCACCCAACCAAGACCTGTGTGGTCTATGACCGACGAGTTGGGACTTGGTGGGTGTTCAAATATACAGAGTAAATGCAAATACTTCGGTTAGTAGATAATAGGTTAATTAAACAATACAATAATTGAGTAAAGAAATTCAAAAAAATATGTATAAAAAAATTCTAAAAAAAAAAGAAAAAATTTCAAAAAAATTCAAGGCATCGATTAGAAAAGTAAATTACAGATCAAATGATAACCATTTGAATTGAGACAATCTACCACAAAAAGTACTTAAAAATCATTCAAAAATCAGATAACCAATTAAGTGTAATAATTATTGTCTTGAATAATAAAAAGCTAAGTGAAATTACAAACTAATAAGTGAGAAAAACAAACAAATTTCTCATAATTAAGCTAAACTATAAGTGAACGTTGGTATGCATAAACCTTTTTAGTAATTTCCGAAATAATTGATATGAAGCTGTAGATCTAATTTCAATGGGCAAAGACGACCATATTTTTAAACCAGTGTAGGATACGCAACGCTGAAGATACTGTTCATTTTTTTAATTACTGTTATATAATTTTCAAACTAATATACCTCGAGTCGAATTTAAATGATATTTTTGATGTTTTTCTTTTGTATTCATTTCCAGAACTTTCTCTCACTAAGGGCCAACAATATCTTGCCAACATACGGCAGTTTATTTTTTTTCACGAACCACGTTTCCGTTAGTGAAATGTCGTGGTAAAAACATTCACAGTGTTCGTCAATTATTGCCACCAAGTTATGAGGGGAAATCAATGAAATGTAATTTATATGACATTCATACTTTGGAAGTATCTTCTCATTTCATTTACAATCTCTATAAGTTATCAGCTTTCTGATTTCTTAGAAAATTTACACACAAGCTTGAAGGCATATTCCATGCATCGTTTTCCGTTTCACTTAGCGAATTCAGAAAATCTGGATCCTGCACAACTTCGTGTATTTGAGGAAAGATAAAGACTCCCTCTTTAGTTTTTGCCTCACTGATTTTGGGTAATTAGCAAAAGCTTTCCTTTCTCTATCCAGTACTTTAACAAATAGCCTCATTATAAACTGAGTGGTCAAAAATCACGGGAATGGTTGTCACATTTGAAGATATGCCGTGTATGATTCCCGAATGTTGCGGCCAAATGCGGCGTATGGCGCTAGTGTAGACACGATATCTGAATTTGCGGCGTCAGGAACTCATTTCTACCAGGACTGTACGGAGACAAATACCGCATAGGTTTCAGCAGCCGATGGCCAATTCGTGTCCGTTTGCTGATACCTCGACACAGGGCTAAACGACTGTCATGGGCAAACATCATCACTGGACCATGGAACGGTGGCAGGGTTAGCATGGCCAGATGGATGTCGGTTTCAGTTGTATCGAGCTGATGAACGTGAGAGTGTAGTGTATGCTCCATGAAGCTATGGATCCTGAATGTCAACAAGGTTGTGTCCAGGCAGGAGGTGGCTTGGTTATCTGCCTTGGCTGTGTTCACATGGTCGCAATTAGGCCCTATTTTCCGGCCGCAGGGAACAATGACATGACAGGTGCACGTTATGTCCATCTGCCCCGATGTGTTACTGATTTTTTGAAGGCTCGTTTTTAACATCCAGTGCCTTCCCATGACCTTTGGCTACTCAGTTTATTATGTAAAGGTGGGAGATATATATTTCCAGGAATTTTAGTAATAGGCTCATATGAGATGGCCATTTTATTGGAAGAGGTGATTCGCTAAAAGTACAGTTTCTTCCAAAAACTGATGTAATGAACAGTTAACTGTAGGCAAGCTGACAACAACTGCGATGCCTCGCACAAGCCGCCGTGTTTTTATTCAACAACTCACGGAGTTTGACAGGTCGGATGGTGGGTTCGAGAGACTGGATGGTCTCATCGGCGTATCGCGGCGCAGATCGGTCCTCATATTTCTGTGGTAGCTCGATGTTGTCAGCAGTGGTAACTCACGTAGACTGGTTCTGGGCGCCCACGTACTACCGACCCACACCAAGATCTTCGAATCGTACGAGAAGCTTTGAGCAACCGTACGGCATCCACAGCAAAGATAAGGGCCAGAGTGGCACCAGGTTTGTCAAACCTTTGCTAGCTGTAGGACTGCGGGCACGGATCCCTCTAGCAAGACTCCCACTGCAAGAACAGCGTACTGCGCGGTTGCAGTGGTGCCGCGGAAGAGCCAATGGAGGTCTGTAGTCTTTAGATTCTGTCTTTACACCAGTGATGGACGTGTACGTGTGCGGCGAAGAGCAACAGAGCGCCATCTTCACAGTGAATCAGTCTACGGCACACAGGTCCAACCCCTGAAATAATGGTGTGCGGTGCGATCAGTTACAACTCGCGATCACCCTTAGTGTTTGTAGATGGAACATTGAATTGCATTCGGTACGTCCAGCAGACTGTGGAACTGTTTTTTTGCACTTCTTGCAACAGCAGGAACCTGTTCTTTTGCACTTCTTGTAACATGTTTTTCCAGCAGAATAACGCCCATCCACACGCTGCCCGTGCTAGCTTGCAGGCCTTACAGCTTGTGGCACTACTTCCCTGGCCAGCACTATCTTCAGACTTGTCGTTAATTTAGCATGTGTCAGACATGATGGGAGGTAACGCTGCACACTAGCTACAACAATTCCACAATTGCGCCAGCATGTTCAAGAGGCTTGGAACAACCTACCCCAAGACGACATCCAGCATCTTTATGGCCGTATGCATGCAAGAGTCGAGGCCTGCATTCCAGTTCGCGGTGGTTATACACCTAGTAATGTGGTCAATTGGTGCATGGGGTCCAGCCTGTACAACGTTCTTCTGGAAGTATTGATCTTGCAATCTGAATCATTTCTTGCATCCCACCAATGCTACATGTATGCAAAATTTCAAATAAATCGACCCACTGCTTCTAGGTGGTGCGTTTTTTTTTTGCTAACAGTGTAATTCAAATCATGACTTAGACAATACTAATTTAAGAAAATTCAGTATGTCATCATTATGCATTGGTCACCGATTCCTAAGATAATGTATAAACTTATGCAGGAGAACTTTTTTTTAACAAACTTATCACTTTCCTAAAGGCATTATAATATTAGTTTATTGCTTATCAGGTGCATACAAAGCGTTTTGTTTTTCTGTTAATCATAAAAATGTGACCATACTGATAAACATTGTCCAAAGTGTATGTGGGAATGTCTTTCTATTAAAACGACGATTAAGAGTAAATCCCTGCAGGATTCAGTACAATTCCTAGTTTACAGTTAAATCTCTGAATGGGGAATTCCTTCCGAATTGAGATACAAGTTCACTCGCGACCCTGATGTGACACCAGGACTTACCAGTTCATTCCATCTACTCGTTCGCTGATATGGATTCGGCCCACAAAGACGCTCTGACATTCGTAAATGGCCAAATTCAATGATGAGTTTTACTCGGTTGAGTAATCGTCAAACAGGAGGAACGCCAATGCTTTGGTCGCTGTCCATCAGGCTGAATAATCATCAACTCGAGGATGGTCTGCAACGGTTGATGGCATTCCATAACTCTGATGTCTCCTTGCCAGTCGCTGTTGGAGCTGAGATGGATGGAGTTGCCTCAGCGGACATCTCTGAATATCTTATTCAGGCTCACAGGCGCACATGAGATAGATGATTCGTGACTGCTACAACTATTTAAACTCCTCATAAACGAGACTCATCTCCTTCCCAGTCGTTACCACCGTTACTGCGCCTTTTGTTAAAGCCAAAGAACATAGTCACTTATACAAGGAAAATATATGTACTAAAGGGCTTGTTACTCGGTAAACTACTTTGCATTTTCCTTACTCTCCATCTACAAGATTGTCGCCTAGAACATTCCTTACTCTCACAATGATGGTGTCGGATGTGACACTTTGCAATTGAAGAGTTTGGTGCAATAACCAGCCAAGTCCACTTTTGGTCGAAAATGAGATTTTACTGCCGTGTAATAGTAAAACATGTTCCCGTAGTTTGATGCAAGAATCATACAGCTCCGACTCCTCCATGCAGATATACAAAGAAAACTGGATTTGGCTGTTCCGTTTATTCCATCTGTTTTTATGCAGTTTTTTGTGTTTTTCTCAAAACTATAAAACTTGGAACTCGCCTGGTTACTGCACCAATCCCTTCAATTTCTTTTTATTTTGTGATTTAATATACACTGAGTTAGCAAAACTCATGGGATAGCAAGCACATTGATTGATGGGCATGGCTCACGAATTCACAGGGGTAACGGATTCTGGGAATGGACCATTAGACGTTGTGGTAAGAGCTTGGATAAGTGATTAATCAGAAATGGCACGTCGTCGCGAGTTGACGTCTTTTGAGCAGGGTATGATAGTAGGTGCCCGACGCATGGGATGTTCCATTTCGGCAGTGGTGCAGGAACTTGGCTTTCCCCGCTCAACTGTCTCCAGGGTGTATCGGGAATGGCTGGATGAAGGCATCACAGTCCACAATAGGCACCATACCGGGCGTCCAGCTGCCCTGAATGATCTTGACCGGCGACACCTGGGACGAACGATTAAGAGAGACAGGAGCGCAACAGTGCATCAAATCACAGACCAGTTCAATACTGGCCGCACTATAAACGTCTCTCGGTGGACAATCCGTCGGAATCTGCATGCCCTCGGGTTTGGCAGCCGTCGCCCTACACGGGTGCCAATGCTTACCCAGCGTCATCGGACACTCCGGCGTGCATTTGCCACCAACCATCTTGGCTGGACTCTGCAACAGTGGCGTAAAGTCATATGGTCAGATGAGTCATGATATCAACTTTACCACGCTGATGGGAGGCACCGTGTGTGGCGCAGACCACGAAACGATGGATCCCGCATGCCAACAGGTGGTGGTGCAGGGTGGTGGGGCGTCAGTGATGGTCTGGGGTGCATTTTCCTGGTTTGGAATGGGCCCTCTGGTTATCCTGGACCAAACGTTGAATGGTCCACAGTATCGTCAACTCATCGGAGACCATCTGCACCGGTTTTTGACATTTCAACACCCTGACGACGTAGCAGTCTTTCAAGATGACAATGCTCCACCACATCGCTCCAATATCGTCCGCGAATGGTTTGAGGAGCATGCAGGAGAGCTCCAACGACTGAGCTGGCCAGCCCGGAGCCCTGACATGAATCCCATCGAGCATATCTGGGATGCTGGTGAAGTCAGGCTCCGGGCACTGGATCATCCGCCCACGAACGGACAGCAACTATCTTCGGCTCTGCAGACTATCTGGTGTCAACTGCCTCCAGAAGTGTACCAGGGACTTGCAGACTCACTAGCAGGCCGTACTGCTGCACTCCACAGGGCCAGAGGTGGCCCGCCCAGATATTAAGTAACTATCCCATGAGTTTTGCTAATTCAGTGTACATGTTGGTGAAGGATAAGATTAAAACATCATTAGTGTATTTTACAAAGAAACTTTTTCTTTTATTCTGACTGCATTTATGTTAAAAACTAAAATTTTTCAAGGAAACAAAAGCACATATTTCGATTTTTCAAAATCGTTATAATGTTTAGAACAATTATGCTACTTACACTGGCTGACAAAAAAAAAGTAAGGCACCCAAAAGGAATGGTCCAATATTTTCCTATTTCGGTTCACATTCATACCATAGATGTGTGAGTAAACGATTAGATTCACAAGGATCTGTAATGTCTAGGACGCTCACCAGAATGCATTCGTGCTGTCACCGCCGTGTTGTTGATAACTTGTTACCAGTCAACTGCTGTGGGTCCGACAGTTATGCAAGACGTTCAGAGAGGATTACTGTATTGTACAAAGCACCCGCGATGCCTCGCAGACGCGTTAGACATACTATTCACCAACTGACAGAATTTGACAGGGGTTGCATTGTGGACTGCATGAGGCTGGTTGGTCGTATCGTGCAATTGCTAGGCATGTGGGCCATTCAAATGTCACAGTGGCCCGATGTTGGAATCAATGGGTACATGAGGGCACCCGTGCACATCGTTCAGGTTCGGGTCGACCAACAAACACCACCCCAAGGGAGGACCGTCGTATGGTGCTCCAAGCATTAATGAATCCTTTGGCATCGGCACCCGCCATCCGCGAACATGCACTGGAAACTGTACAACATCCCGTGAGTTCCCGGGTGCCTCAACACCACAACACCAACGCCTGCGTTTAGAGTGGTGCCTTGCCCGGGAGGCATGGACAGAGGACGAATGGCGTCGCATCATGTTTAGGGATGAGTCCCGCTTCTCCATGATCTCCGATGAGCATCGTGTTCGCGTATGGCGGCGTCGAGGACAGAGGGCACAACCCACCAATATTGTGGAGAGATACACAGGTATAACCCCTTGTATCATTGTGTAGACATCCATCGGATATGCGTTCAGGTCACCTCTAATAGTGCTTCGGCAGACTTTAACGGCACAGCGATCCGCACGTCCTACCCCTTCTAGTACAACACCCTGGGATATTGTACCAACAAGATAACGCACGCCCACACCAGTTCGTGTGTCTATGGACTGCCTACAGCATGCTGAGGTCCCTCGTGGCCAGCAAGATCCCCGGACTTCTCCATCATTGAACACGTGTGGGATGTCTTTGGAAGGCAACTCCGTCCCAGTACTAACTTGCGGGATCTGGAGGGACAGCTGCAACATCTGTGGACTGACTTGTCTCGAGAGGATCCAAAAGCTCGAATAATGGAATGCCTTATTTTTCATTTATTTTTTCTTTTCTTGTTGCCTTGTTGTGGTAAAAGAGTATCCTCTAGTTTATTACTTAATTGATCCAAAGGCTGTTTGATACCATTCCGAATCGCATAAGGGTATGCATTACGGCCAGAGGGGATGCCACACCCTACTAACCTGGCGCCAACATTCCACAAGTACTGCCAACGGCGTTGTCTGTTTCATCCCGTATTATAACCAGTACAATAAAGTCATATGTTTTTTCATCATATGTCGTTTCATTTACTTTCAACCACTCCTTCTGGGTGCTTCACTTTTTTATCAGCCAGTGTATTTCAGAGCATTTAGTAAAATAATAATGTAGATCACTTGTAAAGAATGTTCAGATAATTTAATGTGTTTCTTCACTATCTTGCACGTAAAGGAGACAAACAATATTTTAGTGCTCTCCGCAGAGATTAGGACACATTTTCTTTTTTTCACCTATGTAAAGAATTCCTCCGCAAAAATAGAATGCTCTTGCATCGAAATTATATAGAAATCGTATTTTTTAATGGATTTTGATGAAAAAAAAATCATTTTAAAAGGGGCAACAAATATGAAAAACCACAAGGCACTGTCATCTGACACTAATGAAGACATGTAACTCAGAAATCATAATACGCGGACAGATAATTTACCTGACACCACTATTCACCAGACAACTTATGTCCAGAAGGGTACTGGAATGGGAGAAGACCTCAATTATTGTCAAGCATATGCAAACAAAGAAATATGACGCAAGTGTCGTTTTCGACACCAGCCTTGTGGATTGAGGGTTAAAACATTATTGTTGCCTACGCTGATTTTCTTCAACAATGAAAAGATTTTAACAATAAAATTTTAATCCTACAAAAAAAATAACGGGACAAACTCTCTAACCTAATTTTCCACAAACACGAATTGTACACGGGATGGTAAGGACTTATTGCCCACCCTGTAGATTTGATAGCAAAATAGTTTTCATGTATTTTCCTAATTTTGAGAATAGTAAAAAATGATAAATAAATGTTTCTCTAAAATATTCATGTTTTTTCCAAACTAAGGTTAAAAGGCAGTGGAGTTAACAAGCCAAACTATTTTTAAAATTAAACCTAAAAGTATTATCTAAAATAATAGGAAATAAAAATAATGGGATTTTAGCTGGTTTTATTATTAATTTAGTTGGTTAATGACTCGTTTTAGCTTAAAATACTTTAAAATAGAAACACTAAATACATATATCACAATCAGGTTGTAGATGTTATTTGCCTAAATAGTCAACAGTATTGATTAATTTTATTTATTTATAAATTATTTCAAGAGGAATCAATGGTAAGAAAAAATCGAATTTGAATCTAATTATCAGATCTGAACGAAGTTTTCCATGATGATTGCAAATCTTTGAGTGTTTGAAAGATACCAAGCATCACCCTTTAACCCCATTATTTACGGAGATGCGCGCCTTTAGAGTTTTTCATATCGGTATGTGCAGAAAAAGTTATAAGCTTTCATACATCGAAGATTCATAATATTAATTTCTGGCTGCTAAGAAAAGAAACTGTCAGAAACTAATAGATTGTTACTAACTAATACAATTTCTGTTTTCACCATTTAATTCCCTGTCAAATGATTCCATAGGTAAAAGACAGTTAGTGTGGATGAGGATTTTTGCCTTAATTATCAGTTTTCCTGGTCCGTATTTTATAGCATTTCCAAGATTTTCATAATATATTGTGAAATAATTTAACTATAAAATGGAAAATAAGACTTGTCTTAACACAATATGAAATGTTATTTTTGCATTTAAAATTTTTATAAAGTTCAAGGAAGAATTTTGTGAAAAGTGTCCCATTCCTGCCAGCTCTCCCCTAATGAGTCCTAAGAAATACTGCTTATAATATATTTCTTCGATGAAAGTTTGTCTTTGAATTTGACAATCGGTTATCGAGCATACTTGGAAACATGGTTAAGATTAATGTAGGAAAAAACATGTACTCTGTTCTTTAATTTATAACAATTATAATCAAAAATTTAATTAGACACGCCCAATCAAACTTTCGTTGAACAGATAGGGTAATTTATGTAAGAGCTGTTCGTATGAAACACCTCACTGATATCAAAATAAATCAAATCCAATTATCTGTTCACGGTTTCAGTAGTTCGATGCAGTTGAGGATATTTTTTTATTTTATTTATTTATTTTTTTGGAATTTTCATTAAATTTAATAATCATGAATCGTTTAAATTACAGAAATTTCCTTAGAAATAAGGCATTTGTATAAGTTAAACTCCATATATTCCTGATTTTATATGCTAACAGCCCCGATATTCATTTCATAAAAAAAATTCCATCTCAATTAAAAATGCTTTAAATGATCTATCTCGTTGCACTAATTAAATTAAATTCAGTAACGCGATTAAAATTATTCATACAAATGAAAAATACACATACAAGCCAAATAATAAACTATAAGGGCACTTTTTAATTTAATTTAATTTAATTTAATTTAATTTAATTTAATTTAAACTAACTATAAAATTAGATGTATATCTCGTAATTTATTTTGTAAAATATAAAGGGAATATATGTGACTGCAAAATGGGAAGCATATTTTCCTAAGAAAAAAAAAAATGCATGTAAATCTTTTAGATTTAGCCACATTGCTTTTGGCCACGTGATAATGAAGTTCAAGCGGGAAGTACTAGTTACACAATAACGAAGGAAGTTGCGTCTGCTGCTGGGGGCCGTCTTCGTGCGTGCGCAGACTGTTTGCAAAATTACGCTGAGTTGGGGCTGATGAGTGCCTGTATCGAATGCAGTTGCTGGCTTGGTGGGGCACCAAAAAGTAAACTTCAAATTAACTAATTTTTAAAACGAGAAAATATTTCTTAAGCATCCGTCAAGACGGCGAAGTAAGTGAATTTTTTTCTTCATCCTCTACAGCTGACCTTCATGCTTAAAAATAGATAAGAGATGGTACCATGCCATTGTGGCTAGCGTCATTCGGTGGCAGTAAAATAAGCTGGCTGTGAATCAGCTGTTGGGCAACACAATCGCATGCTGCACAATGTTTTCATGTTATTGACTTGAGATTAGCCAACTATAATTTTATTTTCATTAATCATTTCGAAATTTTGCTTGCCTGTTATTTAAAAATAATTAATTATATTTATCGTTATTATTTGTGGTTATAGCTAAGAAATGTGGATCTAATAACGAGAAAGTAGAAAGAATAACAAGCGAGATTAGGAAGTGGTTAATATTCTAATTATGTTTGGTACTCGAAGACGTACAGTTTCAAACATAATTAATACATAAATTTTCAAAACAAATTAATACATTAAAACGAAGAAAAATAGAAGTCACAAATCCACATAGCGATTCGAATGTACATTTCGGGGTCTATGCCTTCTTCATCAGCGAATAACAAGCAACAAGAAGATCCAGATTTTATACAGAAAAGAGAAAATTACAAGCCAATAAAATAAAATAAAAAGCATCACTTTAAGATGTGTTTATATAAAGGAATCTAATCAGCCACTGGCAGCTAATTAGAAGGCCACCCTTTAACAATTTCCAGAGACTCCAAGAAACATAATAATTTTGCATCATTAGTAAAACTTCAAATAAATCAGTACTAAAGGAATATCCTTCTTTCAGTATAGGGTCAGCGAAACTTGGTACAGAAATTTAACATTCTTAATACAAGATATGTTCACTCATATATATCATAGTGATATATATATATAATTATTACAGTAAGTGCATTTAAATTTGTATACCCCAGCTATTTCCACTCTTGGTTATCTTTTCTTTAATACAACTGGGTTGCCTTGAATAGTGACCTAGGCCCTACGCCAATGGATCCCTTTATCTAACTAAACACGTCACAAAGTGATACATGTACTTAATATTTTGTTAAAGTGATTTTTTCTGATTCTGTAAATATATTGGCTTGTATTTCCCGATTTTGTAATTTTATTGACTCGTAATTTTCACTTTTCTGAATAAAATGTAGATTTCTTGTTACTTGTTATTCATTGATGAATGAGACATAGCCCCTGAAATCCGAATCATTAAAGAATTTCTATGCGGATTTGTAGTTTCCATTTTTCTTTCTTTTATTGCTAATATGTCGACAGTTTCAGGCTTACTCTGTTTATCCTACCAAATTAATACATTTTGAAACTCATTTGAGGAAAAATATTATACTTTTTATAAGTTAGATAATGTAAGAATAAATGAATGACTCTTTTGCCACAACAATGAAAAAATAGAAAAATACAACCTTATACTGGAAGATCTTTTCGGAAGCGATTGCTACCATCGTTCAGCAGTCCAGGAGTCCCCTAGTTTGAAAACCGACGAGTGAACTGCCTGTTTAGTCGACAATCGACAATCGAACAGTGTAGTGTATCGGTATTCGTGTGGAACTTGAAGCATAGCTTCCATAATCTCACCCTTCATAATCATATTCCAAGGGAAATACACTGAACTAGAAAAGAAGCCTGATGTACCCACAAAGGTCATCCAAAGTATGAAAGAAAATTGCCTCCTCTTGGTGGAGGAAAAATTGATTGACGATTGTCTGAACTAGGAGTATATTACACAGTAAGCCTGTTTAGTGAAAACTAGACGTATTTATAAGGAACACTAACCAATCCAGACAATTATCGAAAGACTGTATGAAGTCAAATTCGTTTGTTGGTTATTCGGGTTAGCCATTGAATTAACGAGGTATCGTTAATCGGCTCCATATCTAGGTTAAGTATCGATGTTTTCTTTGCCTGATGTATCGCAATGCTTTCAAAAGGGTCCAGGAGTTGCCTTTTATTTATTGAGGATATCAATTTTACATTATTAATTGGAAAATCGTCGCCGTTATCGATGGAGTGCTTGGTTTATCCTTCCGTATTTTCTATGAGCCATGTGCTCTTTGTATCTAGTTCTGACATTGCGAATCGTTTGTCCTCGATAGACCTTGTCACCATTGGGCACATTTGATTTCATAGATTCCTGATTTGAGTAGAGCCGGGATTTTGTCCTTCGGGTTTGGTAGGGAGTCCTTGATTATGTTAGGGTTGCTGAAACAGACAGAAAGGCCAAATGATTTGAGTGCAGAGCTCAATCCTTTAATTAGGTGCTTATTATATGGTACGGAAATCATACTATCCTTGTTTTTGTGGCTGCCAAGTGTGGTTATGTCCTTGATGAATTTTTTGAATCTCCTTTTTCTAAGCAAGTCTACAATGGTGCGTTCGTTGCACCCGTTGCTGGTCGCGAGGTTCTTAATGAGGGCAATTTCCTTCTGAAACCTTTCTTGGACCAAGGGGATGTTGAGCGCTCTGTCCAGCATGGCAATAAAGGTGGCAATTTTCTGGCTCCATGGGTGGCTGGATTCAATCGGGATGTAGTTAAGTCCATTTGAAGGTTTACGGTAAATGTCAAATTCCAGTCTGTCTCTTCCTCTGATGATAGTGACATCGAGAAAAGGAAGCTTTCGAGCGTTTTCTAATTCTAGTATAAACTGTACAGATGGACCCTTTGAAAGCATTGCGATACATCAGGCAGAGAAAACATCGATTCTTAACCTAGATCTGGGGCCGATTAACGATACCCCGTTAATCCAATGGCTAACCCGAGTAACCAACAAACGAATTTGACTTCATACAGTCTTTCGATAATTGTCTGGATTGGTTAGTGTTCCTTATAAATACGTCTAGTTTTCACTATCCTGCTGTATGGCATGCCAGCGTGGGCAACTATCTCCAGAAGTAGTTGGAAGGAGGTCCAATCGTTTCAGAACGTCACATTGAGGACTATTGCCCAACTGGATAGAAGAACCGCGAAAAATCAGGCAATCCATGGTGACTTCAACATGACTCATATTGGGAAATACATCCAGGACCTGCTCAAGAATATGATCCTGAAGATCGAGAACCATGACAACGACTTGGTGAAGGGGATCCTGAGGCACTCAATGGAGATGAAGTGGCATACTAGGTACCGAAAGCCTAGACACATTCTGGATGTAAATTTTGAGGACATTGGCAACGTTACCTTCCCGGAATACTGGAAGTTATGATACTCTATTTACCCCGCGGTTTGATGGTTTTGTCTGAATTGCTTTGCTTAGCTTCGTTGTGTCTCGTCTGACAATCGTCAATCTTATTTTTGTTTGCATAATGTGGAGGACCTGTAGGGTTGGCCAGGCTTCTTGCCTATTTCAGTGTATTTCCTTTGGCGTTATACTCTGGATTGATGAGCCTAATGAAAGCGTTGCTTTCGTCCCATCTGAACACATGTTCACTCCACTGTTCGATTGTCGATTGTCTAAGCAGGCAGTTCACTCGTCGGTTTTCGAACTAGGGGACTCCTGGACTGCTGAACGATGGTAGCAATCGCTTCAGAAAAGATCTTCCAGTATAAGGTTGTATTTTTCTATTTTTTCATTGTTGTGGCAAAAGAGTCATTCATTTATTCTTACGTCACAGTTATCCACATAAATTTTAGTTCTTAAGTTAGATAATGTAGGCTTATCACAGCTCAATAACATGAAATGAAGACATATTTTGGATATGTCATACGGTCCCAAATTTTAAAAAAAATAAAATAAAATAAAAAATTTCTCATTAAATCTTGGGTTTAGCAGTCATTAAACTTCTTGCATTATTTAAGGTGACTTAAATTTTTTAGTTCAAAATTCCGGATGATATACTGGGGAGGTCAGTATTTAAATTTTTTTTTGTTTGTTAATAAACGCTATAATAACAAGCTTTTACTTTTACTTTGCTTTCTATTTTTTAGTATACGAGGGAGAATCGTAAAGTACCCAAAATTTCCATTTCATAAATTAATTTCAAACATTTAGAGCGAATCAAAATGTATTTTGGAAACTTTATGCATTTCTTTATGCAGGGGTTCCAACAAGTACCAGTTTCTGTGTACCCAAATCAAAAAATTCGTTTGACTGACTGCGAAACCATCTTCGGACATTCGTTTTCAATTCATGGTCAGTCTGAAATGCGACCTCTGAAGAACAACTTTAGCGGATCGAAAAAATGGTAAACACTTGGGGCTTGTCTGTATCTTCATCAGACCTCTGAAGAATCCATAACCGAGTCTGTATCTTCATCCAATTCCACTAGTACAGCCAGTGCTAATTTTTTTTAATTGAGTTATGGGCGAGTTCAAATGAGAATATGTTGAAACAGATCGCACACAACTTCTTTGTCCTAACCACGATAATGACCGAAACTGATCGTATCACGTAACTCGATCAGTGGCGGTCAGGTAATATCAGTATTACTGGACAGACCCTTGGTGTTAGCTCCGAACTATAAGGGGGAGGCACAGTGGGCGAAAAAGACAATCTAGCCGGAAAAAAAATCATTTTTTTATGCCGAACAAGTTTGCAATTGGGTTTTTTTCTCTATCCCTTACGGTTTTTGAGATAAATTTTGAATGTGTCCTAATTTGCATATTTGGGATGATGAAAAGTGCACCATGGGATAGGCCACCCACAACTTCCTATTCATTGGATTCATCAAAATTGACATATCTGCTTCGGTTCAAAAAATAAAAGGGGGAGGTTCAGACTTTTGTATTCACCCTGTATATGCATATTAAAAATACATCCTGTGCAAGAATTACACGAAAAATATTTTTTCCGGCTAGATTGTTATTTTCGCCCACTGTGGGAGGGTGTCGTTGTTATTACCAGTCTGAATTCAAATAAAGTAAGTTGGTGGAAACGTTTATCATCACCGGTGAGAAAAACTTTATTGCTGATAAGGTACAACGGTGATTTAGGATATGCACGTCGTTATTATTTATGCTATTTCTCCACAGAGACAAGATGATCAATGCAGAAGAATACGGGGCGACAAGAAATCAGTGTTAAAGATGGCTTCGCAATCAGCCAAACTAATTTTTTGACATTGGTTTATTGAAACTGGTTACACGTTAGGACCGTTGCATAAACAAATGCGGCGATTATGTTGAAAACTAAGACAATAAATATCGTTTCCAAAATACAATTTAGTTCGCTCTGAATGTTTCAAATGAATTTATGAAACTGTTGTTTTCGATTGTCCCTCGTAATTCATTATCATTATGTTAAAACTGCTGACAAACATGCGTGGATATTTTTTTTCATATTGGTTATATCGAGTAATCTGAAAAGTAATCGCATTTTAAAGAATATGTACTAATCGGACTTACCATTACAATAAAAACAAGCGAGATAATTACATTTCTTGTTTCTCTTTACAACAGAGCATCTGGCATGTCGTCATCTTTATTGGAAGCGTTAAAGAATCTAAGAAAGGATGATCGAATGGCGGACGTCGTCCTTGTATGCAACGGAGGAGAAGTCAAAGCTCATCGACTCATTCTCTCGTGTAGATCGATCTACTTTCAAAAAATGTTTACGAGTAATTTCAGAGAATCGCAAACTGATCATGTAAAGTTCCTTAATATCAACATCGATATCATGCACTCCATTCTGGATTTCATTTATTACGATTCAACCGATAAAATAAAAAAGGAAAACCTGGATCACGTTATACAAGTCCACCAATCGTCTCACTTGTTCGAAATCAAAGATCTCACAAATTTTTGCTGGGAATTAATTATGACATCCCTCCAAATTGAGAATGTATTAGAAATTTGGAATGCAGTTCAAGTGTATGGAGAAGAAATCGAACTTGCTATTATCCTGCAGTTTGTTCTGAAGAATCTGGAAACCGTAATTAACAAGGACAAATTCGTTGCTGTAGACTTTACAGGATTTAAATCATTGATGGAAGAAATAAAAGAAAACAATATTGCACTCACAGATACCATTTTAGCGGGAATCATAAGATGGTATAAAAATAATCCTGGAAGCCATTTCGATATGGAGGAATTCCTTGGTCATTTGAACTATGATTACGTCACAAAGGATTACATTAAACAACTTCTGGAAAATGAAAGATCTCTTTTTACAGAGAAATTTTACAAGCACTTTTGTATTTCACGAATGTTTTCATCACGCCCTACAAAAGACGAAACTAAAAAGACCAAACTGAATGCAATGGTGATTGAAAGAAAATACAAACCACCATTAAAATTCTTCCATTTTGGTTGCTATGTAAAACAAGTGAACAACTACCCATTAAATGCGAGAGTCACCCTTAAAATCATCGACTTACAGAAAGAAGCAAACAACAAAACTCTCACCGAACAACTGCCTTTCATCATCAATGATAAAATGAATGAAAGCTTCCTTCCAATGCAGGTGGGATGCCATCTCTGTATCGTTGGTGTTCTTCCTCTCAGCAGTCCTGACATAAATCCGACAAACTTTTTTATTTTATATAATTGGCAAAACAATTCGTGGTCAGCTAACTCATCAATTCCTTCACCCATTAACAATCCTTTGTACGCTGCCGTCGTTAACAAGGATGTCTACATTATTCAAGGTGATCGTGTTTGGGCACCCATTCTCTCTTACTCCATCTATGAGAATCGGTGGACGGCAATTTCTTTCGACTTCTCAGATACAGTTGCAATAGGTTGCGTAAATCTAAGAGAGACTTTATATATATTATGCTGGGAATCTAAAAATAAGTGTCACACTTTATACAGACTGTTAGCTAACAAAATTGTATATGTTTGCGAGGTTCCAATTCCATCTTATAACAAAAAAATTAGTACCAGTGGTGGTTATTATTCATTTGAAAAGACGGTCGTTGCTCACAATAACAAACTATTCGTTTTCATGCTCTCCACTATGCCGCATATGTCTGTATATGCTGTTTTCAATCCTGATAATTTCCACTGGAGCCTTAATAAACTGAGTCACAATCTACTGTCTCTAGATCCTTTTGTAGGTTTCTCAGTTCCAGGCGATTCTATATATTTTAACTTGTCCTCCACAAATAAGCTCTACATTTTCCAGGAGATTGATGATGGTAATGGTACGATCAAAGAATTCATGGATGTTAAAGATCCTGTGCCAGATGATAAGAAACTTGTAGAACAAGGTTATCGCAGAGTGGAAAAATTGCTTCTATTTCAATAAGCCCTTCTATGTATTGTCGGGAATGAAGAGCATTCAAAGCATTTTGTCTTAATTTGAACTTTCTCTTATTCCTTAATAATTTTTATGCAGTTTGTTTATATTTTTTCTATATGTAACCATGGGATTATGTGATTTTCTTCTTATAAACAAAGCAAAAAAAAACCCACTCCTTACTCTTGTATTATATCAGCTACATACAAATGATCTATAAGGAGCGTTCAAAAAGAAACGAGCCGTAGTCTGGAATGTACAAACCGGTGACAGAATGGTGATATCGTTGCGTGTGTGCTTCCGACAAGGGCGCGGAAGTTCACAGCCCGCCGCTAGAGGGTGACGGTGGAAGTCACGTGACTATACAAAGGAAGAAAAGCAAGCGTCAATCATCCAACGGTCATTCGAGTTGTATAAGCAGTAGAACGCCAAACCGCATCAAGCAATTTTCAGGCATTTTTCTGAGGGGCAAACGATTCACCTCGGACGACGACGTCAAGCAGTACGTGCGGAACTGGTTCACAACGCAGCCCCAGGAATTTTACGAGACAGCCATTCACCACCTTGGGTCGCAGTGGGACAAGTGCCTCAACAGCCAGGACCAATACTTCTGACATACAGGTACTGGTTTCTGTTCCTAGGCCTCCGGCTCGATTCTTTTTGAACGCTTCTTATATTAATAAACAGAATAAAGATTCACGAAATTAACAATAAATAATTTGTTTATTATAGATTTGCCGTAGAGCCACACAGTCTATGACTGTTACAGGCCATGTCATTCCCACGATATTCCTTTTGTCCTGAGAAAGTATATCGTTAATACATAGGAGCTCAAAAATATGTAAACATATCCGTTTTTTGTGAATTTCGTAGAGGATTGTCTTCATTTTTGAGACAGTCTTGTTTAACACAATATACTTTCTGAGCATAAAAAAGATGCTGTGGAAATCACATGTGCTGTAAGGAGGCAGTGTGACCCTACGACAGACCCATAATAAACCCTGTATTAAATAAGAGTTAACCATCTCGTACAAATCTACAGATTTCAAGAGTTTCAAAAAACTCATTAAAATTTAATCTTTATTTCCAGATTAAATTTAGAATCTGGATTTTCTGAAGAAGCTCACGATTTCATCAGACAAATTAAAATATTATTTCTCACGTCCCTAAAAATATGAAATCAGTACCATTTAACTTGAAAATTTCTATTCGATGATCAAATGGTACAGCCACAGTTGAAAAAAAAAAAAAAAAAAAAAAGGCTTGGTCGACTTTACAATTTAATTAGAAAAAAATTTTTCTTCAAAGTTGAAAAACATTATAAGGTTTAGAAAGATTACAATGTCTTTTTAAGTGGTTTTTGTACAACCCCGTGTCAAAAGTTAGAAACCGGCGTACCATATGTGATAGTTTTTTCACAAAGTTATGCATGCCCAGAAATAACGGAAGTGATTATGTTACCAATGAACTCCGGCAGGTGTCTCCACATGTTGCGTTTTCTCACAAACAATGATAGGTTCATGAAATCGTCAACAGAAGTCGCTGTCCTCAATTGAGTTTCTCTCCTTAAGTACTTCCGGTTAGGGGGAAAAAATTGCGACGATAGGAGGTAGTATTTGGCTTTGAACTTCCAACTTATAACTGCATTAAACAAACGTTGGAAACCTTTCCAGCTAATAACTGTTCATCTCTCCAGTGAAGGATTTCATTTTTCGCACAATAAATAGAAAAGTAGCTTATGCGATCGGTTTGTTCAGACGTCCATCCATTTGTCTGTGGATACATATCCAGCAATGCATTGCGTTCGAATGGGGAGAATTGCTAGAAGAGACGAATCAACCTTGCACTGGGGAAAACGCGTGTCGAGCACTTCGTTACGGCTCCGCGCGTGCTCTAAACGTTGAGATGGTACGCGTGCAGGATGCAAGTGATTGACGATTGTAGAAAGGGGATATCCGTGCCTAAACCAAAAATTCTTTATTCGTAGGGAGCTTATTATTTATTACGATAACTTGAAATCGAATTAACTTTTTCACACTCTGTTTTCACCATTCCATTAATATGAGACAGAGCACGAACAAGTTTGAAGGTGAGATAGCCGGAATAGGTACAGTCAATCAAAGGAAATATTCCACACGAGTTTAAATACTTAATATTACATTTCATGCTATTGTGTTGTTTTAATAGCTTTTTTAATTATAATTATTTAAATTTAATAATCTTAATAATGTTAACTCTAAATGTAATATTAAATTATTAAAAATAAATTAATATTGAAACGGTAAAACTTACAGTAAAATTCATGTGTGGATTATTTCCCTTTGATGACTGTACAATAGCACGTGCTCTAATGGGACTATTATGATACCCTCTTAAAAATTTTCAATCACCAGATATGGCATGTAATATATATAACTCGTAACGACGTATCATGAACGAATATAACGAATACTTAATGATGGCCGAAATTTGTTTACATGTTCTAATGATACCATATGTCACCTTTAGAAGTTTCAATGTTAAGATATAGCATGTTATATATCAAACATCCCATAGCGATGTGCCATGAATAAAAATATAAAGTAATTAATAACTGTTGGAATTGGTTTAGTACTACGTGTTCTAATGGTAACTTAAGGTACAGTTGGAACTTTTCATTATAAGATATGGCGTGTAATATATCAAACCACTCGTAACGACGCGCCATGAATGAATATAATGAGCAATTAATGATAGCGGAAATGAGTTTAGTAGTATGTATCCTGATGTACTATTAGAACTTACAATGCTAAGATATGGCATGTTATATATCAAACAACACGTAACGGAGTGCCATGAATGAAAATAATGAGTAATTAATGACAGTGGTAATTAGTTTAGTAGTACGTATCCTGATCGTACCACATGGTACTATTGGAACTTTCAATGCTAAGATATGGCATGTAATATATAAACCACTCGTAACGACGCGCCATGAATGAATATAGTGAGCAATTAATGATAGTGGTAAAGAAAATTCTTTCATTGAAAATTCGTTTCAAATTAATAATGAGAAATAAAATAAAATGAAACAAAAAAGGTGGAATAATGAAACACTAATCGTGCGAAACTGAAATGGAAAAAAATTAATTTAGCAAAATGAAGATAAATTATGAGCGTATCTTGTTCATTAAAAAACCTATATTAATTTCTTTTATCTAAATAAAGTATATAATTTAATAATTTACTTTGTCAGGCATTTTTTAAACCTTTTTAAACAATTTGCAGTATGCTATCGCTATCATTTGCAACTCAATCTGGTTTTAGTTTTACTCTAAATTTGATTGGTCGTCGGCATCTTACGTCGTTTTCACTTTTTCCACTGTTTTTTGGCGAGAGAGAAAAGTGGAAAGAAATCGAGGAAAAAGTGAATTCTCGGTGGAATCCCGAACGCCGTGAATTCACTGATGGTGGTTTCTCGAACGACTAAGTGGAAATAGTCGAAAAAGTGGCTGTTCTCCGAACGCAGCCATTGGTAACAAGGCTGCGTTTGGCACAATATAACCAGAGAGTAATTTCTATTCTTTATTCACTGGTATAACCTTTCTTCCTTGTTACAATCAATATTGTGGTCCTGTTACCCAAGTTAAGATGTTGGTCTCCTCGCATGGCGTGGACGCAGGACCACACGAGGATTATTATTATTATTATTATTATTATTATGACAAAATGATAAGCGTATTGATTTTAAGCACACATGAGGTACTGTCGACGCAAAATAAGTTGCATGGTGGTGATCGTGTATGAGTAACTAACGTAAAAAAAAAAAAAAAAAAAAATAATAATAATAATAATAATAATAATAAAAAGCCACTTAAAAGTTGAAAAAAAATGTGGTTCTCATTATTTGAAAAGGGGGCGATAGGTTTGTAATGCAATGAACTCACGTTATATTTCGAATTGAAAAGCAAAATAGAAGCCGTATTTTTCAACCTTGCTAGAACCTTTTCCCGAGAACGTGTGCTTATTTGTACCACTGGCTAAGTCCTTAGCGGTTTTTATTAAAATCGGTATACCAAGTGCGTAATGGCTACTTGTCAGCTTATTTTTTTGTTGATTTTTTTTTCTCTCGGCTAATACGATTTTCACGTTTCCTTTCCTACTACTGGCAATAGACTGGCCCAGCCAGAGTAGCAAAACATGCGGTGGCACCACAGAGCAAAGGTGGGTGGCACTGTTACTTAATAATGCTATCACCCCCATTAGCGTAGAATAATTCTCAGAATGAAATAGCTGAGGTGCCAACTTATTTTGCGTCGACAGTACAAATGCGATATTTGTTTACTGTAGACTTACCTTTAAGGAAATAGCGGCTTGTCATTCGCTGGCGCTGCTAGAAATTTATGCATGGCGTCGAGAGGAAGATGTACAACCGGGAAGCACACACCTAAAAAATTTTCAGAAGTCTTCAATGCGATACTCATTGAAATTTTAATACCCATTAAGCAAAATTACTCCATGATTTTAATGCCCATGATATAAAGTTTTAATACCCATGATTATATTATTAAGCAAAATATTTGTCTTGCTTAATTTGTTACCTGTAATGCAGAGCAACGTTCTCGCATCCTTTGGTCACTTAACCGGAAGTAACTTTTATACGTACAACCGAATAAAAAAATCAGAAATTTTAAAAATTACCAAATGTTTTATTAGAACGCAATAGATAAAATATGACTTAATATGATTAGATAAAACATGTTAAAATACCTGTCAATTTTCGGTGGTATAACTGCATCGAATACTAACTAACTTAATACCTGCCCTAACCATACTCCATGTGATAGCTCACGTGAAATGAACGCGGGCGCTACATCTAAATATGCTAATTATAAGCATAGATTCCTAACAAACCTCTGTCAAACCTCTGTAGTTCTCGTGTCTGACTGCCTGATGATGCGGTCGGATGAAGCCACTGTTCCCTTTTAGGTCGTCATTGTATAAAACATTCTTCAATGAATATTCAAATGAATAAAAGATATTGAAATGGTTTTGCTTGAAATAATATTGATCTGCCAAAATTCTCATGGAAGACAAGATTACATTAAGTTTTAGTTTCACAATTCTTAAAAAAATTATAACTTTTTAATGAGGGATAAAATAAAAGTAAGGTAGCAATTAGACGGATAGGTTCGGGGCATTTCCTATAGAAATGATCCTGAGAAGTACTGTATAATTGCCCCTGGGTGGATGGCCCCTTACCGTGGGTTTGGGTGCTTCAGGGATTCTGAGCTATGCTGATTGTAGCACTACTACTTCAGAGTCACCCTTACCAGAAAGGTCATGGTTGAGAAGTGAGACGAAGAACTTCCAAGCATATATCTCATGATGTCGACGAATGAGAGAATTCATACTGCATCTTGTATGGCGCAGGTTAGTCACCCGCGTTCGGGAGTTAGGCATAGGCTCCTGTTCGAAAAATAGTCGACAGTCTCCCGGCTGTTATCTCGGAGCAATGGGAAAACGCTATGCGCTTGGGAAAACGGTCGAGGGCAGCGCATGCCTTTACCCAAGAGGAGAAAGAGATAGAGCGACAACGGGATCTGGTGCTGTCAATCGAAGTTAGAGGAGGCAGGCAGGTGATATCGACTGGCTATCATAGGTATTTCCTCTACGAAACGTCCGGGTTCTGGAACTGGGTGGAAGCTTTTCTACTCAGGTGTCGACCCTAGCATGACTGCCCAGGTGGGAGTGGGGATACTCGCAAGTCCCCGGCTGGCAGATTATGTTGCAGATTGGACCCCTTTAGGTGGAAGACTGTGTCTCCTGAGGCTTCAGATAGGGAAACGGTCTCTCTCTCTCGCTCTCTCTCTGTTCGTTGCATATGCTCCGAATGCAATCAGAGAGTACCCACTCTTTATAGATGAAGTTGAAGCTGTTCTTAGGAGAGGGAGTGCAGATTCTGTCATCCTGGTGGGCGACTTCAAAGCACATGTAGAAGCTGATGACCAAACGTTCAAAAGCGTGACTGGGAGGAATGATGACCCGATTTAAATGCAAAATGGAGGCGTTTGTTGGATCTCTATTGAAACAATGGATTTTCCATCATGAACCCCTTCCAGCAAAGGGATATCCAAATTATATATGATACAGAGATGCAATGGATTGATTTTGATTGATTTTGTAATCTTGTCAGCTGACATACTCCAATCAATATTGGATGCTCGAGTGAGGAGATGGCAGAACTGTCAACTGATCACCACCTTGTTGTCTGCACTTTGCGGTTCTCTGAATCCATGCCTACCAAGCGACATACTAGGTCCAGACAGACATGGCGCAACAAACAGAGGCATTGGAGGAGAACCTTTGCAGATAACATATCTTCAAGTTTAAAAAACTACCCAGTGATCGTGGTACTGTTGAAGAGGAATGGCAGTTGTTTAAAACTGCTCTGATAACTTCGGCTGCAGTGGGCTGTGGTCGTAAGCGGCTGGGTGTGGCGCAGAATGGTGAGAAAAGGACGACATGGTGGAACAATGAAGTCCAAGAAGCTGTCAATGCAAAGAAGGTAGCCTGTTTGCTATGGCTTGCAAATAAGTCACCTTCCAGTCAGTGCCGTACAATGAGGCGTGAAAGCAGCAGCATAGACAGTAGCAACAGCTAAAGCCAAGGCCTGGGGAAAGTTCGGGAAGGAATTGGAGGTAGACTATGGTTCGGCAAAAAAGATATTTTGGCAAACCATGCGTCGCCTCTGTGGAAAGAAGTCTCTTTCATCACAAACTATTAAGAGTTCAGATGGGAGGCTTCTGAAAACGGGGGAGCGTGTATTGCATACATGGAAGGAATTCTTTTCATCTCTTCTTAATCCGGTGACTGCAACAACTGAGGGACATTGGAGCGGAGAATAGTCACGATAGTATCACTGAAGCAGAAGTCAGATGGGCAATTAAGTCCCTGAAGACTGGCAAAGCTCCAGGTGATGATGAAATCCTGTCTGAGATGTTAAAGGCCTTAAATCAGGTTGGTATCCTGTGGCTGACTCGGGTGTGTCAGATTGCTTGGATATCTGGCGAGACCCCTAAGCAATGGCAGCCATGAATTGTGACCCTATCTTAAAAAGGAAGATCAGAGAGATTGCAACAACTATCGAGGCATCTCTTTGCTCAGCATTCCTGGGAAAGTGTACACTAAGTGTCTGTAGAAGAGAAGTCAGGAAATAGTCGACTCCAAACTGTCGGGGGGAGCAGTGTAGTTTCCGACCTGGCCAAAGCACGACGGATCACATCTTTGCTCTAAGGCAAATCTTTGAGAAATCCTGGGAGTATGCAAAAGATGTCTACGCTTGCTTTGTGGAACTCGAAAAAGCATATGACAGAGTTCCTCGTAAGCTCTGGCAAGTGTTGAAAGAGTACGGAGTGGATGGACAATTACTGGTTGCTATCATGTCTGTGTACGAAAGCTCTGAGATGTGCGTCCGCATAAATGGCATTAAGTCATGTATTGTAACAGATTTTCACCAAGAGATTTTAAATATGACTGATGAATATCGTGAGTTTGTAAAAGTTTAAATAAAATGTTTTTGAAAATTAAATTTCTTTTTATTCACATCGGAAATTCATGAAGCTTGAAGGAGGCTAAACTACTGTCTTAACGGCATCCAGGTTCAGTGCATTCTTCAATTTTCCATACATAGTGAGTGCGATAACTATTTTCAAAACTTACTACCGTACATATATTACCTGGACTCTTTTGAAAAGGCATTTGAGCAGAACAAAACTTATAAGCTGTCAGAAATTAAAACATTGCACTGACGTGAACCACTGAGTGCACACAAATGTTTACAATAGTGGACAGTGCAGCAGAGATATCGCCGCTCGGTGGCAAAAGCAATCAGCGGCACATTGTTTATAGAAGATAAATATCAAGTAGAACTATAGTGGCTAAATGGCCACTGCAGTAAAAACGTAGAATGCGGAAAAATTTGGGTTAGTAATACGTAAAATACGTGATTTCTTTAACATTATTGATATAAAAGTTTCATGGGGACCAAACAAAAATTAAATACGAAGCAGGAAACGTAAAATCGGGGTTATACCATATGGTGACCAGATTTTTCTGGGAAGGGGCGGGGGATAACCTGGAACCCGGAGGGTTGGAGCCCTAGAAACAAATTTCGACGAGCAATAACGAGAAGGGAAAAAAGTTTCCAGTAAAATTACGCAATTCGTTGGAAAATGCCAGAGCCCAGGACATTTCCTAGCCTTTCAGGAACGCCAGGACGGGTGATGCAAAAATAGTGACTGTCCCTGGTAAACCTGGACGTCTGGTCACCACACCTAAGAATAACCGGGGTCTGCTGTCAGCGTACGCAAAAGGATGACTTCACGTGAATAGTAACTGATAACGCCATATGTAAGAATACAATAAAGTTTTTAATTATCACTTTGGAATAATCAAGCTGCGACCAAGAAACTTGGTGATGGTGTTGGTCTTCTCTACCTATTCACGCTTCAATGCGACACATTTTTCACAAGGAGGATGACTTGGCGGAGAAGTCTGGAATTTGGATGTTCAGGAAACGTTCCACCTCGAAAATCACCTTGTCGTCATCCTGGAAATGTCTGCCACTCAATGGTTTCTTCATCCCAGGAAACAGGAAAAAAATCACCAGGAGCCATGTCAAGAGAATACGGTAGGAGGGGTGAGGCAAAATTTGATAGCCCAAAGAAGCAACATGTGTGTGTGTCCTGCGCAGAATGAGATGGGGGTTATGGTAGAGCAAAAGCATCCCTTGGATAGCAGCCTTCGGCGCTTCGTCTTGACAGCCTCCCGTAACCTCGTCAGGAGATTTGGGTAGTATGCTGCTGTGATCATTTGCCCCTTACGAGTATAATCTGTCCCAAAAAACACTCAGCATCACCTAACCCGATGATGTTGGGTTCCTCGCCTTTTTTAAATCCACATGCTTTCACTGCTTATTTGTTCCTTTGTCTCGGGGTCATAGTGATACACCAGCACTCATCTATGGTGATTAGGGGCTAAAGAAGTCATCTGGATTGGCCTGACACAGCTGCAACATTTCCGTATCTCCCTGGGGGAACCTTGAGGATTCGCCTTATCCTTGTTTTTCCTCTGATTTCCAATATTTTCATGTTCGGGCAGAGTGATTGAAACGAGTAACCACGGTTTGGCTACGAGATTTGTTATCTTTGTTTGATTTTGATTTTGGGTCATAGATTGGACAAAAGAGGTTGATGGTTTGGAAGAGGAGGTGGAAGGTTTGACATAAGACGTTGATGGGATTAGGCCTAGATTAGGCCCACTATTGCTCTTTCCTTTATTGAGAGGGGAGGAGTTTAAGTTTAGATAGGCTAAGTTTCCATCTTTTCTTTACTTGAATTTTCAACCATTGTTCGTTTACTCAATTCTTTCGAGTTTCTATTGCTTAATTTTGATTTAAGTTGATTTTTAGGAGTTTTCGATGATTGGGATTTTCGATACTATTTGTTTCCTCTTTCTTTTTTTGCAGCGTTTGTTTCTGCGTCAATAGTATTAGAATATATACAAGCTAATCGTTTTGTCTAAGTTCTGGGATTTTCCGCTTTAGAAATTGAGCTTCATAATTATTTGAACAGGTAGAGGAATCAGAGATGTCTTCATAATCACTCCCTGGATCCAGTAGTGTGCTGGCAAGTGTTTAACAACCGGCTCCACGACTACTCGATTGGAACGGGAAATGTTACTGAAATATTTCAGGCCGGAACCGGAAGTTGTTACCGGATATCAGAATTGAGATTTCAAATCTGGAATAATTTTTGAGATTTTTTTCAGATTTGTAAGATTTGTGGGGCGGTGTACGAGATTTTTCTGTATGACGGACACATTGATTGTCTCTCAGTTGCAATGTTACATTATGCGATGGAATTTTTTGACTAAAATCTCGGGGGATTTTCTCCTAATAATATACAGGGTGTATCTGAACGGTCTGTACAAACTTGGAGGGGAGGTAGTATGGGTGAATCTAAGCAAAAAATTTCTTATGAACATGGGTCCGAATTTGAACGCTAACTGAGATATGAACAGAAATAAAAATGCCACCACCAACATCAAAAAGTTAATAACTCAAGTTTTGTAGCATCTAGAATAACAGGGTACATAAAACTGTGTGTACCGTTAAAAATTGATAAAATTCCAACCGGTAGTTTCAGAGTTACACGTTCAACATCATAACCCGTGCTCACATGCGAGTACTAACCAGCACTTGTTACGATTTTGACTGCGTAACTCGGAAACTATTCATTGGAATTCGATCTAATTTTAACGGTCCACACAGTTTTATGTACCCTGTTGTTTTAGCAAAATTCATCATTCTAGATATTACAGAACTTGAGATATTAACTTGTTGATCTTCGTGGCGGCATTTTTATTTCTGTTCATATCTCAGTTATCGTTCAAATTCGGACCCACGTTAATGTGAACGTTTTTGCTTAGATTCACCCATACTACCTCCCCTCCAAGTTTGTACAGACCATTCAGATACAAAACATGAATTACTGTATAAAAATAATATTTCTAATTTTTCATGTTTTTGTTCAAATTCAACAAACGGCTCGGAAATTATTACGAAGTTCAACAACCGGCTCGCAAAATCTTAAGAAGTTCAGCACACTGCCTAGATCACTCTCATGATTCATTTATCGTCTGATCCTCAACATCAGTGGCATTCATTCCCAAACGGGGCAGAAGCCTTTCTGATTCGATGTTAATATTCACGGAATATTGATTGAGAATAACCCTAGAGGGTCAGCCTCTGCTCCGCCAATGTTGAGACCGATTGCTGAGGATTTTCGTCATCTGTCAATTTGGGATTCCCTAATTGTAACTCGAGATTTTCTCCACAGATGGCGACACGTTTTATCGCTCCAGGTTTCCCATTTCCGGAGAATCGGCGTGAAACTTGAAATAAGAAATATGTTGTCAATGACAACTTGTCAGGATTTGTTTCCTTGAAAAAGTAAGACAATTTTTGATTGATATTACTTATACCCATGCGCAATTTTGTTTGTAAAACTGAACTGGGGCACCATTCTAATAAATGATATTAGGGTTTTAATGACCTGGTTAATTGAATGCGATCAGGGTATATGATGAATTTCCTGTTGTGATCGTATGCGATTGATTGATTTTAATTCAAATACGGGCACAGCGAACATAGCCGAAAACTCCAACCGGTCATTTTACTGCTTAACAAAACTAAAATATAAAAAAAGTTTTAGTTGATAACGCGACTTTCATTATTATGGGAGCGATTGGCTACTCGCGAGCAAATAGCCAGAAGTGAAACTAAATAGATGACTGCATCTATTCCCCCCCCCCCCCCAAATAAAATTCTGATCTTAAGTTACTGATGTTAATTACATTAGCATAATGTTTGAGTTAAAATGAGAATCGATCTTAATGCCTGTATATAAAATTACTGAGCAGATATTTAAATACGTATGCGTTTGTTGAGCTACATTTGGATCGCATTTTTTTTTTTTTTTTTAATATGGTGACACAGCTTCTCTGCCAACAGAAGTAAGGATGGCTATTTTCAATATTGTGGTGATAGAACGTTTACAGGTTTTATTTTTTCTTTCATAATTCGAGTATTATGAAGTTCTTCAGCATCCTAAATTAAATACAAGGGTAGATTGAAAAATCTTTCGGAATGACAATAAAAATAAAATAAATCCAATTTTATTTTACTTTCAAATTAATCCCCTCGAAGCTCAATACTTGGCCCAACGTTTCTCCAGTTTCTCAATTTCCTCCCAGAAATCACTGATCCTTCGAGGTACCCAAAATAACCATTTATAGGCTCAGTCACCTCTTCACTCGACTGAGACCTCTTTCCTCTGAGGAATGTTTCGAGTTCCTGGTGAATTGATGTGAATAAAGTGAATATGGATGGATATCAAACTTAAATTCTGTCAATTTTTGCTGAACGGCTGGCAATTGCATGACGAACCAACACTCATCTTGATCATTCCCGGGCTGCTTTCAACTTGTCCAAAAGTGTTAAGTATTGGACAGTACAGTTTTCCTTTTTCAAGATAATCCATTAGCAAAATCCCTTTGGCAGTCCAAAAACTAATGCTATTGTCGTTCCAGTTGATTAAATGGTCTTTGGAATTGGCACCAATTCACCTTGTCCAATCCATTGTTTTGATTGCCCTTTTGTTTTTTTGTCATGTGCTGATGAAATTAGATCTCATCCATGTGTTTTCTGAAATTTGTTGGACTTTTCTAATAATCCCGCAAGAAAGAAGGGGCAATCAGATTCGTTCTCTTATCTATGGCACATGTCTAGTAGTTAACGAATAATTTGGCAGAAGAATCTAGGAATAAAGATAGCGATATAGGTGAACAACTATTGCCACAGTCTCTTTAGCCTGATGCTTTTTATCAAAAATGGCCCGTTTGAAATCATGCCGAACGAGAAAGAAATCAGATGTCAACAGGCTAGTATTGATAATCCCCCCTTCACTGGAAGCAAGTAAAACCTAACCGATCAACTTGTACTCTAATCCAATTGGCTGTCACAAGTTTGCTCCCGTCATTGGCTGCGATAATTATAAATATTTCCACACATCAGTTAAGGTCAGGCTTGAATGCGCTTTTTCTCTGGATTAAGCAAATGTATTGCCTATCTTGCAAAAAGTTTGGTGGTTGATACAAAATAAAATAAAATAAAATAAAATATAATATAATATAATATAATATAATATAATATAATATAAAAATGACCAACTTCGAAAATTCTAGACATTGTGATAAAGGAATTATTTCTGCAGCTAACAACGGTTGATAGTGGAGGCATTTTGCACGATTGAACTATTCCAGCCACATGACACAGCATGACATTTATCAGAATTGACCTTGAGTGTTCTTCATAGAATGGACAGACTGTATTTGTTATAGTATGTTCATGATTTGCCAAGTCTGCACTGGTCTCCATGATCACCTGATTATACACCCTTCCACGATCACTCTGTGATTTCTTTTTGTGGATATACGTCAAGGATGTTTTGTATTGTCCCCATTGTAACATCTCTGATCCAGTGACATCTTCCAAGAGCAAGCAGGTGGATATCGTCATTAGGATTATCAATATACTGAATCCAACAAAGTAATATTTTCCGTTGTAACTAAGTTTCTTTTATTGTAATGTATATTGGGGAATAGTTTATGGTCATGGCAACTAATTTTATTTCTCTTGCCATCCTCACGAGGCCTCCAGAGGACATTACTCAAAAACTAAGTTTCTCTTGTTTGAGTGCCTAACACAAGAGGAAAGTTAATGAAGTCATGCCATCTATGATTAGGTATAAAACAACATGTGAACCTCACAAGGGAATAAGCCATTCATAACTAACTGACAAAGCGTTAGTCGTAAAACAGAAGGCGGCATTGGAGACAAATTGTGTAAGTACGTCTGATCAAAAGATTTGATGGTTTTGGAAGAGAAAAATAAATGGTGCAGCTGAACGACATTGTGTTGTTTCTTCTCTTTCTGTGGCGTATGCCCCATGAAGCTATGGATCCTGCGTGTCAACCAGGTTGTGTCAAAATATGTATGCAAAAGTGTAGCTCACTTGATGGCTGTGTTCAGTTATGCCTGGGCCAATCTTTCTCCAGAACAACTCCACCAACTTGTAGAGTCCATGCCTTGACGTGTCACTGCAGTTATGATAGTTCATGGAGGAGCGACTTACTATTAACATCACATAAAGCTACAGATTATTTATAATATGGAACCCCTTACCACTTCCAGTCACCCCCCCCCCCCCCAGAATGTTATCGATAATACTGACCTTGTCTTTAACACAGATGAGCTTAGCTTTTTAAATTTAATGTCCAAAACTGTACTTAATGTGCAGGGTTCTCCCCAGGCCCTTTTGAAGGGGCACGCCGCCCTGCTGATTTTGGTAACCGCCCAGCTGAATACACGAAAAGCTGCACAACACCTCATAGTGTTTATTTGTTTTTAATTGTTGTCCGCCCGGCTACTTTATATTTCCACCCACCTGATAAAATTTTCTGAGGAGAACACTGATGTGCATAGTGTATTTCGACTTGTTGACGTTATTGATGATTGATCTTGTATGTTCGTTATATCAGTTATGGAATTTCTTGAAATTAGTTCGCCTGTAGATGATGATTAAATGTATTTTTAAATGAAACAATATTTTACTTCTTTAAACAAACTTGTTTATTTCTATATTATTATTCATTTTTTTTTTTTTTTAGATTTATTTGAATCTTTCAGTTAAAATAAATTTAGAGATTTTGATTTTACGTAACTGTAAAAAGCAAAATTTTCTGGACTTCAATTTTTATTTTGTTTTTCTCCTTTATTTTCAGGCTACTTTTATGTGGTACCATATACAGGTTGCCCTGGAACATCGTGTACAAACTTGGAGGGGAGGTAGAGGAGAAGATTAGGAACCATAATTACATACGAGGGATGATCAAAAAGTAATGTCGACTTTTTTTTTTTCTCAAAAATGACGACAGATATGACAAAATTGTGATATATAAAAGTTAGTTTGATTCATTGTTAAAGTTTCCTGTTAGTGTCGTGTGCATCCGCCAAGCACTAGCGACGTGACAGTCCAAACAAGATGACAGCTCTCATTTCATCGTCCAGTGCTTTTGAGTGGCAAAGTGATGTGCGTTTTTTTTGTGCAAAAGGACTGAAACTAGTTGGTATCCATAAAGAAATTGTGTTGGTGTACGGAGGTGATATCGTGCAGCTCCGAACCGTACAACGTTGGTGCGAGGCTTTTAAGGAAGGACGAGAGGACCTGCTCGACGAACATCGCTCTGGCCGGCCGCAGGAATCCATGACTGATAGCAACATTGCTGCTGTGGAAGTGCCGGTGCGGGAGAACCAGCAGATTACTGTGAGAGAAATTGCCGCAACGTGGACATTTCATGTGGGACGGCGTACGACATTGTTCATGGGCAGCACGGCTTTCGCAAAGTTTCATGCAGGTGGGTGCCACTACAGCTGACGGCCGAACATCAAGGTGTTTGTTTCGATGCTTGTTTGCTGCATCTCACCCGATACCAGGAGGAGGGTCAGGAATTTTTGTATTGAATCATCACAGCCAAAGAATCATGGGTCCACCATTTCACACCCGAAACCAAGATGCAATCGGCGGTTTGGAAACACACATCATCTCCCACAACGAAAAAGTTCACAACTGTGCCATCAGCCGGCAAGGTCATGTTGACATGTTTTTGGGATTGCTGTGGTCCGATGCTGCTTGAGTTTCTTCCACTGCATACCACTGTCAATTCCGAACACTACAGAGGCGCATTGAGGAATCTTCGAGCGGCCATACGCAGGAAAAGACCTGACTTGGCAATGGAGGACATTGTGCTGCACCACGACAACCATGTCACCACACAGCGAAACGGGTCGCTCACCTGTTGCAGCGATGGAACTGGGAAACACTGCTTCATCCTGCATACAGACCGAATCTCGCTCCCAGTGACTGCCATATCTTCAGACCGTTGGAGAAATCACTGGCCGGTCAACATTTCCATGACGACGATGAGGTGAAATCAGCAATTCGTAACTGGTTTCACACTCAACCGGACGACTTTTATCGACAGGGCGTGAAAAAACTTGTCCACTGCTGGGATCGTTGCTCAATCGGCTTGGAGATTATGTGGAAAATTTGAATTGTTCTATCAAATGTACATGTGTTTATTTTTTTCCGGTCACAATTTTAGAGAAAAAAAAAATACTCAACATTACTTTTTGATCACCCCTCGTAACAACAAATCTCCATTTATCATCTGCTAAATAACATTCATAGAGCTTCCTGCAGTTGGTCTTTCTCTCAACCACATGATACAGAAGCAATCTGTGAACTTTTGGCTTCAGACGCTTTACAAGCTGCAATCCTGGGAGGTTATGCGACTTACTGTTGCCTGGGAGACTCCTGCTTGTCGTGCTATTCCCCTCTGTGTTGCAGGGTTTTCCTTTAGCATGTAATCCTTCGCCTTCTTCACCACCTCTTTAGCGTGCTTAGGAGTAGGATGATTCTTCCAAGCTTCCTTACCTGCGTCCTCTGGTCCCGCTCGTGCTCTCTTTAATACATATCGGATAGCACTTGCAGTCACTACAAAACTGAGCTCCTTGCACTTCTCTTTCGTTGATACTTGACAAGTAGCCTGCCGTGGAAAGTCCAAATATGAATCCTTCCCACCAGGCGTCAATTTTCGGAGGGATACATAGTCGTTGAAAATTTGAAACTAACTGTGAGCCATCCCCCGATACCATTATATTTATAGCCCATCTAGTCTCGATTCTAGCTTTCACCAGTGTCCCAGGAAACAATATCCAAAACTGTGAATGTATGATGAATCAACTTCTGTAGCACAAAAAATCAAATGGAATTGGTCCACTTATTGAAAATAATTTATAAAATATTCAAATTATCTTACTATTTAAACCAGAAAGATGCCATGATTTCCCACAAGATCCAGACAACATGCCATCTACAAAAGAGCTGTCTTCAGACTTGAAAAAAACAGTTGTAAATTTACAAAAGCAAGGCTATTCCCTGAGAGACATAGCAGAGCGTTTGGGAGTAAGCAAAACTGGTATCCAAAAGTTATGAGGGTGAGTCAAATGAAAACCAGAAAACCGCTGTAGAAAATCGAAAACCGTTCCCATTGCGTTCAGACCTGGTACGCATGCGCGTGGACTCTCCCGCCATCAATTGGCGTTGTCCTACGTCCCCACCGATGCCATATGGGAGTTTCCAATATGGCAGCCCCTCTGTTGGAATGCACCAAAGAAGAGCAGCGTGGAGTGATCCGTTCCCTACACAGTGAAGGCACAAAACCAATAGAAATCCATCGATGCATGTTGGCACAGTATGGTGCTGCATGTGTATCACAGACTCAGGTGTAAGTATGGTGTAAGAAATTCAGCAGCGGCACAACAAGTTTGGCGCGTCCGCAGGACAGGCCAGGCACATTGTCTTGTGACAGCTGAGGTGATTGCAGCGGCGGAGATGATTCTGCAGGATTGACGGGTCACCATCGATGACATTACAGGTCAGTCATGGCTCTGCTCAGCACATTGTCCATGATGAGCTGAAATACTGGAAAGTGGCTGCAAGATGGGTGCCTCATCAGCTGACACCCGAAATGAAGGAGAGGCGAGTCGATGCCTGCCAGGAGCTGCTTCACTGCTACGATCTTGAAGGTGACACCTTTTTTGGAGCGGATTGTGACTGGAGACGAGTCCTGGGTCCATCATTACCAACGCAGACCGATCGCTCCAATAAGGAATGGCGACACTCGACATCACCAAAGTCGAAAAAGTTCCTCAGCCAGCTATCTGCAGGAAAGGTGATGCTGAACATGTTCTGGGACCACAAGGGTCCCATGGTGGAACATTACATGGATAAGGGCAAGATGGTAACCAGTGCCACCTATAGTGAATTGGTGCATGACATCTGAAACCTACTGTATGCACCAAGCGCCACGGACTTCTCTCAACAGGCGTTGTCATCCAGCATGACAAAGCGCGACCTCATACGGCTCATCCGGCCATGGCGACTATCCAGGACTTGGTCTGGAGTGCCTCCACCATCCTCCTTACTCTTCTCGACCTCACGCCCTCCGACTTCCACCTCCTTAGCTGGCCACAAGTTCGCGACCGACAGGGAGGTGAAACAGGCGGTGCATGAGTGGCCACACATGCAGCCAAAAGATTTTTTTCCCGAGGTATCCATGCCCTCCCGACTCGGTGGCGGAAATGCATCGAAAAGCAGGGGGACTACATTGAAAAAATAGTGTACTTGTTCTAACTCTGCCTGTAATAAAGGAGCTGTAAAAAAATTTTCATTTGACTGACCCTCGTACTAAACAAATTCCATTCAACTGGAAGTGTAGACAATTTCAAGAGATGTGGGCGACCCAAAACAACATCTAAACGAGATGACAGAAAACTGAAAGAGAGAGATTTGCAAGTTAAATAAAAACAAACCATCTAAAGAACTACAACCAGAATAGAGGAAGCGTGGATTTGACATCAGTGCTCGCACAGTGCGAAGACAATTGTATTCAATGGGGTTTAAATCATGTAAAGCCAAAACTAAGTCTCTCATCACTCCTAGACAAGCCAAAAAATGCTTAAACACGGAAAAGCATGAAAATTGGACCAGAGAACACTGGGAAAGTGTTGGTTTCTCAGACGAGCCGGATTTGTCTTGGATATAGAGACAACGTTGGTTAAAGAGTTTGATGGCCTCACCAGTAAGGATGAGTTGACGACTTCTGTTCGAATATGCTGGGAAGAAATGAACCAGATCAGTGACAACACCATGTAAATCAGATGCCCCAACGTATAATAGCAACTATTGCAGCCAAGGGAGGGCCTACCAAACATTAACTGCAGTGGTCACATATTTATGTCTCGAGAGAAGGACTGGTCTCAAAATTTTGTCCCATGAACGTTTTCATATTTGGTTTGTTATTGCTAATTAAAATAATATTTTTTTACTGTAGATTTTGAATTTTATAGAGAAAAGTGTACTTTATTAAATTAAATTGTTCTTGTTTATGTGGAACGTATCAATCTGAATAAATAAAATGATTACTAACATTGCTATACGTCAGTGGTCTTTGGTCTCATAGTTTTGGTCGTGGGTTATATGTAATTATGGTTCTCTGCCTCCCCTCCAAGTTTGTACATGAAGTTCCTGAAAATGCTGTAGATATGAATGATCATATCCTCTTTGCCATTGGCTCCTCATTACATCCCCAGCTGAATGAAATCCTAATTCTTTACAGTTTATTTCTGCCAAAGCTGTCATTGCCACCAAGGATTTTGATGCTAGCAAACAGAAGCATAGATGCCCAAGCATTACATTATTGACATCTACTCTAGATTTTATAAATATGGAGAAAATGCAATACAGCAAAGACGCAAGCTGAACCTGGTAAGTAATAAATAAAACTTTCTTTAAGATAAATTTGTATTGAAAGCAGATGATATTATAGTATCACCCAGTTAACATGAATCATCACATAAAGTTGGTTTTATCTGGAATTTATGCAGAGCAGTGTTAAAACAATTGCGTTTGGGATCCGGCAAAGAACTCAAGGTAGTAGGAATTATCACAACACCAGACACAGTACACGTGAAGGCGCTTGCTTATGGTACCCTGAAGTGAGCTCGAGGTACTGTAATAGGAATTTTCACAACACCAGACACAGCACACATGAAGGCACTTGCTTATGGTATCCTGCAAATGGGCTCGAGGTAATAGGAATTATCACAACATCAAACAAAGCACATGTGAAGGCACTTGATTATGGTATCCGGCAAGTGGACTCGAGGTGGTAGGAATTTCCATCACACACGATTTACA
>JAHWFO010091186.1:0-15922 GCA_023313115.1 Rhysida immarginata
AAAAAAGCCATTAATGCTGAATAATTTATATTTTTTAAAGAAAAAAATTCATTAATTGAGCTATACTTCATTACCATACGTGCTTAGGAGTGTGCATAAAACGCTACAAGAAGATAGTGAATACAGTAGCGATCAAAAATAAACGACCAATAGTGTTTTTCGTTTGCAACGTCGACAAAATAAACAATATGAACCTAAAATTCAGATGCAGTATTATGTTAGCTTATAGTAAAATGAAACGATACTGCTAAATTAGCAATTTCTTGTTAGTGATTCGTGAAGAAAACATGGATTCATAAGTAAACGACCACTTGTTATTTATTTACTTTTTCATTTATTACGCAACTAATTCTAGCAACCAGAAACAATGTAACTTCAGTACTTGGTTGCATAATCTTTAGCATCAACGATGCTTGGCATCGACGAAGCATGGAGTCCCTCAAGTCGGACAGAACACTCTGAGGAATGTTTTCCCAATTTTCTCGCAAAATATCGAACTTTTCCTGTCTAGTTGTGCATCGTCTATCGAGCGCTTCCCATAAGTGCTCAATAGAGTTCAAGTCTGGAGATTGCGAAGGCCATACAAGTAAACGATATTTTTTTGGACTAGAACCAATGCTTGCCAAGTCCAAACGTGTGCTTCGTGTCAATGTCTTGTTGAAAGACCCTGCTTCATTTCATTTTATTTTATTTTTGCCAAATATCTCTGTAGCCATTTTTGTCCGAATGCTTTCAATCAGATGCAATGGGCCAATATGTTCACGACTGGAGCAACCCAAAACCATGGCACTGTCTTCTCCATGATTGACAGTTGGAAGTTGGTAACGAGGATTGTTTCTTTGGTCTTCTAGGCGTCGAACGTACTTACAGCTTTTGTCAGTCGCTTTAAAGCAAGGTGCGATACATTTAAAGCAAGCTTCGAAACATCTAAAGTATTGTCAAAACATTTAACGTAGGTTTCAAAACATTTAACGCGCGTGTCGAGACATTTAACGCAGTCTCTGTTATGCCAATGCACACATTTATTGTATGAGTTAGAAAATTTTACAGTATTTTACACTCACGTACAATACTTTCTTATTCTTCATACACTTCTTGTTCTTTCTCTTCCTCCTCTTCTTCTTCCACCTCCTCCTCTGGCAGTGAGTTTAAAATATTTTGGGCCGCAGCCATTATTCATTTGCAGTTATCAAATTTTCTGCTACTGCAGACGTCACAGCAGCAGACGACAGCATTTTACTGTAATACCGCTACGCGGCACTAGAGTCTGCGTTAAATGTTTTGACAATACTTTAAATGTTTCGAAGCTTGCTTTAAATGTATCGCACCTTGCTTTATAGCGACTGACAAAAACTGTAATACCAAACAACATAAATTTAAATTCATCATTCCAAACAATGAATCGTCATTAAGGAAATGCCGCAATGTTTTTCTTTGCAAGTAAAACAGCCTTTAGTAGAAGTATGTGGTCTAGTGACAATGGCATGGACCAGGATATATTTGAAATTAGATGTTTAATTTTAGCCCAGTCGGTGGTCGTCCAGTTGATGTGTTCTCGTGTAAATTCAATCCAGCCATATGGTACTTGTGTGAAATCGGGGCGTTTTGGAAGGTTGTCGTCCATCACACAGGTGGCGTTTTGTAGCCATTAACATTGTGATATTTCCGCGTTTCTTGATTGAGTTCAGTAACAGATAACTGAGGTTTTGAGTTGGGCAGTCCTTTAAGGATTTTGTCCTGCCGTGATGTTGCAGATCGTGTAACAGTCCCTCTCGCCTTGAAACGTTGACAAAGTTCAGTCAGTCATTTAGCTCACTTTAAAGTGCCTGGTAATTGCTCGATAAATTCCTCTTTATTGTATAGCATCAATAATTAATTTCTGTACAGGAGATGACAGATAACTGCAATACTGGATATTACACAATTTTTTCAAAGTTAAACGAATGTTATCCGCTTTTACTGAGCAGTGAATGAACAATCAAGAAAGAAAACTACTTTAAATATGCGAATGTGTAATAATCTCAATCTCTTCACAACCGCATACACTAAAACAAATTTTTAACACCCGCGCATTATTCAAACAAAATAACTAACACAAAACAATTAACAAAACATTGTCAACGACCCTTTCCAAATATTACTAGTTAATCATTCGCGTACCACCGGTTGAGAACCGCTCGTAGAAACGATTCGTGATGTTTTCCTTTGGTAACCCTACAGACTATAGGCTACAGTCAATGTGAACTATTCTAAAGTTGCGTTACGTTAGCTCATAAATTGATAAACATAAAGAGGAAAACACCTTTGGTCGATCATTTTTGAGAGCTACTATATGAATTTGGAATAGTAATGTTTCAAAAGCAGGAGTAATTTGTGGTCAACATTCTATTATTTATTGTCTTCTTCATAATCAAGTTTAATCTCATTGTACGAAGGGTCTTCAATAAGTAACGAAACAGATTTTTTTTTCTCGGACAATATTTTGTTGGAGAAATAAAATATTTATTGTTTAGTATCCTTACACTTTGCACACTACTAGCTCATGTCTTCTGGTAACAGCGAAACAGCTTGCTTTCAAAATGGAGTCTCACAAGTGCGTTCCAAACAGAGGACAGTAATTGAACAGTCTGTCCAAACTGGCGGAAAGGAGATAGTAACAAATATCCAGAAGCGTTTACGGAATGTGTCGACGAAAAGATGGCATTTGATCAGAAGAGTGGTACCGTGCAGGCATACACGTTCTGTTGATTAGATGGCGTAAGGCCATAGACTTGAATGGTAATTATGTCGAGACATAATAATTCCTCATTCAAGTTCCCCCCCATTCTTTGAAGCAAGAGTATCGAGGAACTAGACTGTGTAATAAAAACTTCAATAAATCAAACCCGCTTTGAGAAATAAAATAAGGTGCGAGTCAAAACGATAGCACCAGTATTGAAACAAAACAAAAGGAATAATAATAAATTACTAGTAACCGATGTGGCCTCCCTGTTTTGAGATTAGCTTATAAATTCTTGAAGGCATTGTTGCAACAAGACAGTTAATTTGGTCCCAAAACAATAGAATTGCTTGCTTCGGTTCTGCAATGGATTGAAACTGCCTTTTATCCTTGTAGACGGCTCTTGCTAAGATTCCTCACAAGTTTTCCATCGGATTAATGTCTGGCGAAAGTGGAGCCAATCCATGACACATATTCATACTGCAGAAACCCAGGTTGTTTTCGCTGTATGACTAGAAGCGTTATCTTGTTGATACACGAAGAAATGTCCACCAAGATTTTCTGGAACAGGCAAAAGATGAATCCCAATAACTCCTGATAGTCCGCAGTCTTCATTCTACCAGAGGGCAATGCAAGAGTTGTTTTACCACGAAAGCTAAATCCTCCCCCCACCATCAATGAACCGCCTCCTTGTTGCGACTCTTCTCTGCTGACATCATGCCAGTAATAGGACTAGCCATCCGGACCATCTAAATTGAACTTCTTCGCATCACTCCAGATGACTGTGCCCCACTGTGTTGTCCAGGTTATGTGTTCATGAGCCCAGGCCACTCGTTTAATCTCGTGTTGTGGTTTCAGTGTAGGCATCATTTCCAGTTTTCTGTGTACTAGTCAAGTACACGTATTTTGCAGTTCTTACAACTGTGGACTGTGATACCTGACTTGCGGTAGGCGATGCAACCGATCGTGCGCTAGAATGAGAGTTAGAATCTTTTTTGCCGTGCTGATAGAGCAGGATGGCGACCAGTTGATTTTTTTTCGCCCCATAAGCATCTTTCTGGGCAATGAAATTGCTGATAACTTTGTGACAACGCTCGATCTTCTGCCAATATCTTTGAGAGAATGTCTAGCTTCGTGTAATTCTGTTATTCTTCCTCTTTCAAACTGTGTCCGTTGTTTGTTACCACGACCCATTGTAAGATATAGTACAAAATGAATTGTTTGACAAAGAAGTGAAAAATGATTTGGTTTTAATGTCTGATAATTTCTTAGCTTGTATGCAAATTGGTGCAAAGGGTTGTCTCATTATATACAGTGGGGTTGGTGGTGCTATCATTTTGACTCAGTTTACAAATAGGGAATTCATGCAATTACATGATTTTATCGATAAAAATGATAATGTGACTTTGAAGTATTATAAAACTTCTGTTAACCAGAAATGTAATAAAAATAAAAGGTTTTTATATATTTTTTATGTTTTGAGTAATTGTGGTTTTTCTCTGTGGTGCTATCATTTTGACTCGCACCTTATGTTGCATTACTTATTGAACGATCCTCCTAGCTTTAGCAGTATTAAGAGGAATTTTTGAGTTTTAAGCAAATTAAATTAAAACTCAAACACAATAGCATAATTTTGTATGACGTTGTATTTAGGGATAGGGGCCGGAAAAATTGCAAGAAGTAGCATGTATCTCATGTCTTCATCTACCAGGTCACCTCTATATTGATGTACATCTGAAATATTGATCAAAAATCATTTAATATTTCTTCGCTATTTTATCACTGAAATAGTTTTCATTATAAACGATCAATTTTCATTAAAAATATTTTTTCTTGAAGATTTTACATATACATGCATTACTTTTTATTCAAAAGAAACAACGCATCTTAGCATACATATTCCGGAAACGATGGATGTTGCTTGAAACGATTATGCGTATCTCTTTTCAAATTTTGTAATTGACTTTTCCACGTAATATAATAATACGAGATGGGTTTTGGCAAGCTTTCATTTTGACTCCCATTCAACGGGGATGGAAAAAAATAACGGAAACTCACAAACAATGTCCGTGTATTGAAAATCATTAATTTTTATGTCATTGAAAACAAATTAGCTTTCATAAACTATATATAAGTTCAAATGTTTTTTCACTATAAAGTATTTATTATTTTCACGCACGATTTCCATTAAAGGATAGATGTTTTTTGGGGTTTGATATTGTGGCATCTCACAATGTCTTCTAGGACATTTTCAAATGATATTTGTAGCTCTGCCAAGTTTTGAAACGCTTGCCAGCGACTTTCAAGGAATCGTTGTTTTGTAGTGACGTTCCGAAATAAAGGTGAGAGAGGGGGCTGAGGTTCGAAGAACTCGGAAAGCCAATTACTAAGTGCCATGAAACAATCTACATAAATTGCTTCCGAGATCCAATCATCTTCAGTTAATGCTATGATAAACCCCAAGATGCAACCTTTAGGGTTTATCATAGCATGAATCATAAATATCGATCAGAATACATACATTGAAACCATAGATAAAATAGAACCATGAGCAGTATTTGCTATAATTACTTTCGTCAAAGAGCAGTATTTGCTATTATGTTTTTCTATGCCCCTTTATTTAACCATAAGCCACTCAATTTTCTTATTTCCTATCAGTTTTTGTTTTTTTATTCTGGTTATTTTAACTCTTATAAATATGGACGACATTGTGATTACGGGTGTCTCCATTTTAAGTAAAAGTGCAAAGCTTATCAAATGAGCCAACTCGTTGAAAGAATTACATTATTGTTGGTCATGAGTTTGCAAATGGTTATTATTGTATATCTGTCTTTGAGTTTTGTTAAGTTTTATCGCATATGCTCACTCTCGGAAATTTCATCATTCAAAATCAATCACTTCTTAACAATAAAGATTGTTTAAAATTACTTTAAAAATGCAATCAACGAATAATCGGCAGAAATAAACATGAAAAGAAAGATGAATTCAAATATTAAGATTAAGTAACAATTGAAAAAAATCCTTGTCTGTAAGATATACACTGAGTTAGCAAAACTCATGGGATAGTTACTTAATATCTGGTCGGGCCACCTCTGGCCCTGTGGAGTGCAGCAATACGGCGTGGTAGTGAGTCTGCAAGTCCCTGGTACACTTCTGGAGGCAGTTGACACCAGATAGTCTGCAGAGCCCAAGATAGTTGCTGCCCGTTCGTGGGCGGATGATCCAGTGCCCGGAGCCTGACTTCAACAGCATCCCAGATATGATCCATGGGATTCATGTAAGGGCTCCGGGCTGGCCAGCTCAGTCGTTGGACCTCTCCTGCATGCTCCTCGATCCATTCGCGGACGACATTGGAGCGATGTGGTGGAGCATTGTCATCTTGAAAGACTGCTACGTCGTCAGGGTGTTGAAATGTCAAAAACGGGTGCAGATGTTCTCCGATGAGTTGACGATACCGTGGACCATTCAACGTTTGGTCCAGGATAACCAGAGGCCCATTCCAAACCAGGAAAATGCACCCCAGACCATCACTGACGCCCCACCACCCTGCACCACCACCTGTTGGCATGCGGGATCCATCGTTTCGTGAGGTTTGCGCCACACACGGTGCCTCCCATCAGCGTGGTACAGTTGATATCGTGACTCATCTGACCATATGACGTTACGCCACTGTTGCAGAGTCCAGCCAAGATGGTTGGTGGCAAATGCACGCCGGAGTGTCCGATGACGCTGGGTAAGCATTGGCACTTGTGCAGGGCGACGGCTGCCAAACCCGAGGGCATGCAGATTCCGACGGATTGTCCACCGAGAGACGTTTCTAGTGCGGTCAGTATTGAACTGGTCTGTGATTTTCTGCACTGTTGCGCTCCTGTCTCTCTGAATCATTCGTTCCAGGTGTCGCCGGTCACGATCATTCGGGCAGCTGGACGCCCGGTATGGTACCTGTTGTGGACTGTGATGCCTTCATCCAGCTATTCCTGATACACCCTGAAAACAGTTGAGCGGGGAAAGCCAAATTCCTGCACCACTGCCGAAATGGAACATCCCATGCGTCGGGCACCTACTATCATACCCCGTTCAAAAGACGTCAACTCGCGACGACGTGCCATTTCTGATTAATCACTTATCCAAGCTCTTCCCACAACGTCTAATGGTCCGTTCCCAGAATCCGTTACCCCTGTGAATTCGTGAGCCATGCCCATCAATCAATGTGCTTGCTATCTCGTGAGTTTTGCTAACTCAGTGTATAAGTAGCGGAAACATGAGATATACCATATGGTCCGGACCGACTCCTATAATTCAGACACGATGGGTGCTCTCGCTCAAACTTAATAGTGATGGATATCCTGCTTATAAATATTAAATATTAAATAGTATTATGTATCAACCCGGTTGAAGAACCTTGGCTATTACAGACAATGGTACCGCACCAGAGGTTGACCCCCACAGGCAAAAATTGCCCCAAAACGGGGTTAATGAGGAGAAAACTGAGAAAGAGAACATATGAAAAAGGAAAAAGAAGGAAAACAAACTAAATTGACTAAAAAAATTTTACATACTTATTGGTACTGTTAAAACTTGAAGCCATTTTGGCTCTTAAGTCACACAATTTCAAATTTGTTCTGTAAAATCTATTAGACAATGAAAAACCAGAACGGTTAGTAATACTAGGGGTAGATAAGCCAATGCTCTCCAAGAAAAATGGAGCCTCGAAATTACCACTAAGAATATTAGCTAAAAATCGCTGAAGAGCCATTTCAGCTTTAAGTCTTAGAGAGAAAAAAATCAGATTATTAGATGAGGAAGAACGCGATAATGAATTAATAATATTAATTATGGATAAAATTTTATGTTCGAGTCTTAACGAGAGGTGATCCATATTCAGTGAACCAAATCTCCAGACCGTATGTCAATTTACTTAAGATAATTGAGTTAAAGACAGTGTTAAAAAAAGTAAACGAAGGCAAAAGTTTGCTCAATCTACTAACAATACCCCGCATGCGTGAGAACCAAAGGGTAAGAGTGCGAATATGTATTTTAAAAGAGCACCTGAAAGAATATGAAATACCAAGGTCAGTCACCTCCTGCATTCTAATAATATCTGTGGAATTGATTTTATAATTGTATAAAAACGGAGAGCTCGATCTATAGCAGGAGAGTACAAGTGTCTTCGCTGCATTTAAGTTCATACCATTGTGGGCGGACAATATCGACATCTTATCGATTTCTTCCTGAAGGATCCTACAATCAGTGAGATCATTGATACGGCGGGATATTTTAATGTCATCAGCGTAAGCTAGTAAGGTAACGTTCTTTAAGTTCAAGTTATAATCCAGATCAATAAGATAAATAATAAAAAATAAAGGGCCCAGCGAGGAACCTTGAGGAATGCCACTGGTGATTTTGTTTTTCCGAAGAAAATTTATCCTTATATTTTATCTTAATTGACCTACTATCAAGCATACTGCGAATTACATTTAACAGTGGAACGGCAAAACCTAAATAAGGCAGCTTCTGTAGTAGACGGTTATGCGAAACACTGTCAAAGGCCTTACTAAAATCAAAGAAAACTAGATCTATTTGCTGTTTGTTATCCAAAGTTTCTGCAATTGTTGTTACGGTAATGCCCACATTTAAGATTGTGGATTTACGCTTAGTGAATCCAAATTGCCAACTAGGAAGAACAGGTGAGAGATAAGAATGTACAGAGTCTTCATAATTAAAGTTCCATTTTGACATAGCCATTAAAAAAAACCTACTGGACCAAAAGCTATAATACTTGGTAATATTATACAAGAGGGCATGGAAAGTTCATACCCATAAAAAAAAATTAGTTCAAAAGGTCACCAGCAACATGGAATGGCGCTCTTTGCAATATTCGTATACGAAATTAGACACCAAGACACAGGTGTAACTTGCTTTCAGCAAATGGTGGAGGCCACATTCAACATGTAACTAATTTTAGTAACGATTAAAGACTTGTTAACCTGTGTCTTCGTGTCTAATTTCGTATACGAATATTGCATAGAGCGCCATTCCATGCTGGTGGTGACCTTTTGAACTAATTTTTTTTTTGGTGGGGATGAACTTCCCATGCCCTCTTGTATAATATTACCAAGTATTAGAGCTTTTGGTCCAGTAGTTTTTTTTTTATGGCCATGTCAAAATGGAACTTTAATTATAAAGACCCTGTATATGTTTGGCGATTAACGACTCGAAAACTTTCGCGAGGAGACAAATTAAAGATATAGGTCTAAAGTCTGAAGTTTCCTTAGGGCGAGCACATTTAGGAATAGGGACGCATTAGACTTTCTTCCATGAGTCCGGATACAAACTGGTCTTTAAAATTAAGTTAAAAATGTAAGTAATTGGATTTAAAAGGATATCAAAGCATCCCTTATATACAAAGCCAGGTATGCCAGAAATCTCCAGTCCACGATGGCATTTAGTAGAATTAGCAACAGATAATATTTCTGAGTGAGTAAAGGAGGGTAAGTGCAATTTCCCAGGAATCACTCGGGCTCTTTCTTCCAAGAAAGTTGCAGAAGAGACGCTCTGTTTTATAGGAGAAGAATTAGACATGGTCTCTTGAAAAAAAACAGGCAATTTTTTCAATGTTGTCATGGTCTGTTAAAAAATGCTCAGCACTACTAACTTTATTGTTTCTATTCAAGATGTTTTTTGTATGATGCCAGAAAAACTTGCTATTTGAAGCTACTGAATCCTCTAAATTGCGTAAATAAGCATGCCAGTCTTTTCATTTCGCCGTCTTAAACTGCGACCTCAAAGTTGAAAATTTATTAAAAAATAATTGACGATGCGTAGTTTTCCCTTTCTTATGGATGTACTGTTTTTTAAACCATAAGGAAATTCTAACTCTGGAGAACCAATTGGGAAAACTATGCTTACTATGTTTACTTTTGTTGGACACTTTTTCGGGTGCCTACTTGTATACCGCCGATTTAACTATCGAATCTAACTGGTTAATAGCTAAATTCACGTCTTCTTGGGTGCAGACTTCTGTATAAGATAAACCAGCAAGATAGCAGTATAGTCCAAGATAAGCTCCTTTGGTCAAATCTAATGAATATGTAGGAGAAGGTAAATTATCTTTGCAAAGTTCCACGATAGTTTCTATAGATAAAAATCTACATAGCAAATTTCACCGTTCTTGGTCAAAAGGTGTCAAAGATATGAAGGACAGATGGACTGACAGACGGACAAACATTTGAAGAAATGGCAAACCCAATTTTGACAGACGGACATAAGTTTGGAGCATACGTGTTTATCGTATCAAGATTTGTTTTCAGACAAATTTCAACTCCAAAAATAAGTTACTTTTATAAATTTAGAACCACTGTTAGACAGATTAACACAGACAAATTTATATACAGGTTGGTTATAGGGTGACCCTCCTCAGATCCTTCTAGAGTGCGATGAAACATGGTGAATTAGCTTTTCATACCATGAGGAAAAGAATTTCGAAGGAAAATACCTTCGGAATTGCAAAGTATGCCAAAGAAGCGGGCAATACCATACGCACCAGATTGGCCAGACATAAGTTCGACATCCTTAGCAATGCTGACACCCCTGTCGCTAAATACTTTAATTCCCCTGGCCACTCTTTACAGGCCGTTAGCCTTTATATTCTTCAGCCATTCCCTAATTTGTCGTAGTCTTTCTGGGCCCTTTTCTTTCTCTTTATCTTTTCTCACTTATTTCCTCTTTTAATGTTCTCTCACAATTTTCTTCTTCTATGTTCAGTTTATGTCCGTCCCTGTACTCTTTTGTTTCGTAGGCTTTCTGTACTCCTTTGTTAGGGTGACCTTTGACCCGTAGCTCTTTTATACGTAGCCCTATCATTCCTAACCTCTTTGATAGTTTCAGGATTCCCACTGAAATTCTGAATCCCATTTCCTTGATATCGACAGTCTCAGTTCCCTGATAAAAACGTAATTTTTTTAAAACATGTCTCTACATTGGGGCCATCCATCGTAATTCGGTTTATCAGTCAGTTATTCGATAAATAACATAATGTCTCCAGTAAAATCTATTTCCCTGAAAAGGTCTCATTTTCCTGACAAATGCATGAAACTGGCCCTTCTTCCCTGACAACTTTTCATTTCCCTGACATTCCCTGATTTTCCAGAATGTGTGAACTTGTAGTTTTTTAATTTTTTTTTTAATTTATTGATTGATTGTACTCCAATACGTCCATCCAGGGCCTGTATGGCCTGAGGCCGACGAGTTGGGTCCCTGGATGAACCTGGATTAACGGCTGCTGTATGATGGTCACATCAGCCGGGGGAGGGGGGTGAAGATTGTGAATCCCGGATGGTCACCCATCCAATGACTAGCCGTGACTGATGTTGCTTAACTTCTGAAGTTGTGTTTCAGTGAAAGCCCACCTGGCCACGGCCTCCCCCATGTTTCTGTCATTTAATTCTGTATGTGTTATCCTAATGCATTTTTTTCGCCGCCCTCTTATCACCGCCTATTTGTCCTCTTTTCTGTCCTATCCCAACACGTCTCTGAAATTCTGGCCTCCCATTTGTTTTCTCTTGTAGTATTTCAGCCAATACTAACTTACTATTCCCTATGCTAATTATACAGGGTGGTCCATAAGTCTGTTCCCCCCTTTTATTTTTTGAACCGAAGCAGATAAGTCAATTTTGATGAATCCAATGAATAGGAAGTTGTGGGTGGCCTATCCCATGGTGCACTCTTCATCATCCCAGATATGCAAATTAGGACACATTCAAAATTTATCTCAAAAACCGTAAGGGATAGAGAAAAAAACCCAATTGCAAACTTGTTCAGCATAAAAAAACAAACAAAACAAAAAAAAATCATCCAAATCGGACCAACCAATCACCAACAAACAGTCACACTGCACAAGGAAAACTGAATGTTGATATTTCCGCCATGTAAAGCATGCAAATCAAAAAATTAACATAAATTACCATACTCGCATTCACTTTCATGCGGAAAAGCAAATAAAAGGCATGTTTCAGCACACAGAAGACAGAACAATTCCAGGATGGCAAGCTACAATGTTCCGGAAACGGTCAACATGATCTTCTGATTGTGGATGATTGGTTGGTCCGATTTGGATGATTTTTTGCATTATTGGTTGTTACGGATTCTTTGCATAATATAGTAGGATTAATTGATTTCACTGTAGCACAAAAAAGAGTATATTAAGAAATTAAGTTACGAGTAAAAATTTTGACTAAGAGAGAACTAACCACGTTGATAAAATCTGTGGTTATTTCAAAATTGGAATATGCTATTGTGATTTGGTCGGCTGCTTCTAAATTTATATTAACTAGAAATAAGGTTATCCGTAGAGCTTTCTCACTTGGCAGATATATTTCAATAACTGATGCCTGTAACAATGCCGGACGTCCAACATTCTACACTATATTGCTTAATGCCAAATTATAAGGGTCGTACAAATGAAAACGAAAATTATTTATTTTACCCAATTTAAAAATCCTCTCCAGATGGGTTAAGGCATTTATCCCACTGTGTAACAAGGCGTGTAATTCCTTTATGGAAGAAGTCTTTCGGTTGCGTGTGGAACCATTCCAAAACCTTTTCCTTCACTTCATCGTCCGACTGAAACCTGCGGCCATTCACGTTTCTTGAGATCCCCAAACACGTGAAAGTCACATGGGGATAAGTCAGGGCTGTAAGGTGGATGCTGCATTGCTTCCCAGTTGAACTTTTTGATGAGGTCTACCGTTGCTTTCGAGGTGTGAGGACGCGCGTTGTCGTGGACAAGAAGCACTCCTTCTGCAAGAAGTCCAGGACGCTTGCATTTGATGGCCGCGCGCAGTGCCTTCAATGTTTCCCCATATCGTGCTGCCTTAACTGTGGTGCCTTTTTCAAGAAAGTCCAGTAAAATCGGGCCTTTGCGATCAAAAAACACGGTCAACATCACCTTTCCCGTGGGGTTTGCGATTGCTTTTGATTTTTTCGGGGGTGGTGACCCATTATGCTTTCATTGACGACTTTGACGTTTGCTTTCGGGCTGGAAATGAAAACACCAAGTTTGATCCCCTGTAACGATTCTGTCGAGAAAACTCTCTCCTTCCTGTTCATAGCGAGTCAAATGTTGCAGGGGCATGGCCATTCGAACTCCAGTTGTTCAGATGTCAAATGATGCGGGACCCATTGTGCACAGATTTTTCTGTAGTGCAGATGGTTACTGATAATGGAGTGAACAGTTCCACGACTAAGGCCACTTTTAGTAACCACGACATCGATTGTCACTCTTCTGTTTTCCTTTAAGACAGCGTCAATTTTGGCTTTGGAATCATCCGTGATGGCGCGGTTTGCTTGTCCAGGTCGTTGATCATCTTGCAATGATGACCGTCCCTCCGAAAACCTCTTGCTCCAGGCCCAAACACGAGTGAAGTTTAGGCAGTCATTTCCATAGACGTTCTGCATACGACGATGAATTTCAGAATCTGAAACTCCTTCACATGTCAAAAAACGAATTAGTGCTCTCTGTTCCTGTTTCGTTGATTCCATTTCTCACGTGATAGAACACTTGCAACCTATTGTTCAATTTGCACCTGGGGTTTCGCAATTGTTGAAAACAAAAACTTACGATCCTATACGTTGTCTTTTTTTTCCCACACATAAATTTTCGTTTTCATTTGCACGACCCTTATAAAAGAGATATATACCGCTCTATGCGACGACAAACACCCTTTCCATTTTGTTTCAGACTGGTTAAAAAATCTCTCTCGGATCGAACGTCGCAAAAATATAAACTGATACCGCCCTCTATAGTTGCAGTTTGATTGAGTAGACTTTCCCTTACAATGCTATTAATTCTTGGAATCAAATCCCCGACCAGCTAGATTTAACATTATGGAATATAAACACCCGGAGTGTGCCAATCACAAACGACATACGAAACGGTTTATCTCACAACATTTAATGCTCATCCAAAACGAAGTGTCACATTTTTCCTCGTCTCTTTTTCCTTTTCATCCCAAGTCCTTAATTTTTAAGCTTCCTTTTATTGTATCTAATTCGTATTCATTTAGGTATAATTACAATTATAAATTCAAATATTTTCTTATAGTTAGACTATAGAGTATTTTTTAAAATAATTTTATCGGTATTTCTCCAAGTTCACTTTTTTACGTGGTTTATAATTTTCAAGTTTACAAACTTTATTACAAATTTTACAAATGATTTTAAAAAATTACATGGGAAATTATTTTTTTATTTTAAAAAAAAAATAAATCCAAGTTATATTGGAAATTCAACAAATTTAACAACATGATAATGTTCTAATGAAAAATTCCAAACCGTGGCCCAAATGGCCATGAGGTCGACGAGAAGAGTCCCCGGTAGGAAAAAAACAGAAAAAATAATTATACACTACTGTTTATAAAAATCGCAACACCCTGATGGAATGGTCTAATCCATATGCAATTTGCAATATTTGCATACAATGGGTCAGAGTATAAATGATTAGATTTTCAGAGTAATTGCTTGAAAGAACACCATGCCTCGACGACGACGAAGGGTACCATATCAACAGCTGACAGACTTTGAAAGAGGACGCATAATTGGTCTGCGTGAAGCGGGATGGTCGTATCGTGACATTGCTGCTCGTGTAGGACGTAATGCAACGACAATTATGCGTGCATGGAGGCAGTGGAGCGAAGAGAACAGGGCACACCGAAGACCAGCCTCAGGAAGACCCAGCACGACGACACCGCGAGATGACAGACACCTCTATCGCATGTGTGTAGCAGATCGTACAGCCACTTCCACAGTGTTAGCACAACAGTGGGGTGCTACAGTAGGCAGGACAATGTCTGCTAGCACTGTACGACGCCGTTTGATTTCCAGAGGATTGATGGCACGAGTACCATTGTTGCGGATTCCTTTGACTCAAAACCACCGGCGCCTCAGGTTGCAATGGGCCCATCAACCTCGCCTTTTTCCAAGCACATCAGACGCCCTTGTTCCCCTGGCCTGCTCGTTCACCAGACATGTCCCCAATCGAACATGTGTGGGACAGGGTTGCCCATCGATTGGCTCGTCAGACTCCTGCAGCAGCAACTGTGGATGAACTGTATACCCGTGTAGACAGAGCATGGCAGGACATTCCCCAGGCCCTTATTCAGAGCTTGTTTGACTCAATGCCACGACGTTTAGAGGCTGTAATTGCATCCCACGGTGGTTTCACCCGATACTAATGTGACAATAAAACGCATTGTATTCACCTGAAAATCTAATGGTTTCTTTTCTGACCCATGATTTGCAAATGCTCCAAATTTAATGCAGATTGGGCTATTCCATCAGGGTGTTGCGATTTTTGTAAACAGCAGTGTAGTATAGAAAAAGATAGAATTGCTAAGAAAAAAGGAAAATAACGTTTATATTAAGTATTAATATTTAAAATGATTGACGAGGTTTTATATTTTTTTTTTCTTTGGATTCACTATTCCAACATCATTGGCCAATTTACGATATTAAAATACCACAAGTAAGTTGAAGCATGTTTTTATTAACAATTTATTAACAATTGAATCTACTGTATAAGGGATGCATAGAAACTTTAATTTTATCATAATAGAAGCATATTTTCATGCATTTAACAAAACCCTAATTGGGTTCAAGAGATTTGCGACGACCCTAAAAACCCTAGCTCAATATCACTTGAGCTATTCGTCAAAGGAATAAAAATTTTATGAGTAGTGGGAGAATGCAGTTGTATTTTTATGCACAAGGGGAGGTCAGAATGGTTCATTTTGTATTCATTTTTACCTACAATAATTTGGCACGTGCAGTCTTTTGCTATATTAAGTTAATATTATTAACCCAATATAGGATGTTTTTTTAAAACCCAATAGTTTGACCCAATTGATTAACTATGTAGAGAGAAAAAGATGGTTTCTAATGTCTTCTTCCAGAAAACAATTTCCAGAAGAACACTTAACTCTCATTGCGAGTGTACCTGTCGACACACAAAATGAAGTACGAGATGCGATCAAAGTTCCGGGACTGGTTCATTTCAAGAGAAAGTACTTTACTTAAATACATTTACACAGTGTCCCCTTCAAAATAGTCCCCTTGTGAAGCCATACAATGAGTCCAGCGTTCCTGCCACTTCAGAAAGGTGTCCTGGAAGTCTTTTTAACCTGGAAGGAGGTTATCAATTCGACTCGT
>JAHWFO010091207.1:0-13105 GCA_023313115.1 Rhysida immarginata
GGATCCCATACAGGAGCGCCCGTCCCCGATATGGAACCCGTGCCGCAGATATAAAGGACCCGACAATCGCGATCTGTCAACTCCAACATATTCTTTTTGTTGCCTGTTTCCATATTTTCTATCGCAACATCCCTAGCCTTCCTTTTGACGCGGTTTCTCCAATCCTTCCAAATGTACACGCATTTTCTTCTCTCTTTTTGTATAACGTCCATGGAATTTAATGTTGCAGTAATGTCATCCCATTTCGCCCGTCGATCATTGTGGGTCCCCCCATGCAACAAATTCCGATTATTAGACAAATCGGGTGTTCCTCAATGGCTTGTGATAGATAATCTTGTTGTTTTTCACTCATAATTAACCTAGATTGGTTTTACATATGAGATTAATATTTTACTAAATTTAAATTCTAAACATTAAACACAACAAAAATTCTACCAAAATAAATTACTAAAATATGAAACACACCAAGAACCCCCACCCCTTTAACTGTTCTTGAATAGACTCATCTTAAAAAGTATTCAATGAAATATCAAAAAAAAGATTCTGTTTATCTTCAAGAATCGAAGGTGAAATAATATCAGTGAGTGAAATTCAGCGAATGAAGAAAGTAAAAGAAGCACGTGAAAGAAGTACATGGTGTTTATTTTTAGACCTTTTTGGCTTAACTGCGCATGCCTTATGACGTGAAAAAGCCATCAATCCTCCAAATGCTTGGCCTGAGTAAGCGCACTGACGAGACCCCACAGCTCTCGCGAGAACAAGGAGTCGCGAAAGGCTAAAATGGGCTTTCCAGTATATCTCTTTGAAAGCGATGTCAAAAGTCATTCGAAACGCGCGAAAGTCGTGCGTGCTTGACGTCACACCGTGTCTTGAACTCGAAATGTAGTGGAAACCGCCCCAGGAGACGTTAGAGAGAGAGAGAGAGAGCTAATTTTTAATGCTAGTTATTATATAATAAAAGGAATGGTTTGATAATATTTCAATAACATGTGACTCACTTTTTTAATCCCCACGTTCATTAGAACTTACTGTACATTGGTCCCTTTCATTTATTTATTTTATTTTTATTTTTATTTAATTTTATTTTCATTCAAAAAAGAAATTCACATTTATGTTATTATAACCAAAGTAATATTTGGTAACTCTTTCTAGTTCTTTTTTACTTTAAAAAATCACGCCGTGGAAGCTTAGAAACAACTGGGATTAGCATTAAAACATTACCTCGCACTACGTCATTTCCAGAAAAGTAATGGCCGGCGCGAGGGGAGTGCAAACGCGCTATTTTTCGCTTTTCAAAGTATTTTTTACATGGAAATTATGGACCAAAATTAAAAATTTCAACGAAATCGTATTATATTTATATCAAAAATTGATATTCTGTATAAAAAAAATTATAATCGAATTTCTGCGTAGAGTTGTCTTTTAACAATAATAACTTCGAGCACACGTAACAGTTGAACTACGTGACAATCGATCTTAGTCTGACTGTCAAGAGATTTTTTAAGTTAGTATTTTAAATACAAAATTACAGAGAATACAAAACTATTAATTTGGAATTGATTGGCAAGTATAAATTATATATATTCGTTCTTTTGATAGAATTGGTGCATAGAATTATAAGTGCATCAAATTTTAAATTATTGAAAATGGAATGAGTGGAATCAACAAAGCTGACTATCAGGCTGATTATCAGACTGACTATCGGGCAGATAGCAAGGAAAACGAAAAGCACATCACAAAAGAAAAGACGACGTCAAAGTCAACAAAAGTAGAGATCGAAACAAAAATTTGATCACGATATTTTCAGAGAAAATGAGATTGAAACTGATCATTGTGGGGCGATGAATACGGAGTGCCATTTTGCTCATTTGCTCAATTTTGCTATGAGAAATCGACTGGTAGTATACATTTAAGAACTGTTGCCATAAAGGGACCCAAGAAATGAACAAGAGCTAACAAGGCAATTTCCACAATGTTGATTGATTTATTCAGTAATCTAGATTCGGCTGGATATCAAAACTTGAAGAACAACATTCGATCATACAATTCGAGTTTATCATTTGCTTCAATGGGTTCACAGATCGATCAGCAAGTTATTGGAAACGGACCATGTTGCTTCAAGATTAATGGGCAGATGTATCATTTAACTTCGCATCTACATCTTACTGATGGTGAACGAAAATATACGCACAATTGTTACCTCTGAGTCATCGATTCCAGCTTAGCAAACGATATAATACTTCAGAATCCGTCCAATATAAATCTGGACTCCTCAATTCTTCAAAATTTAAATAATTTATTTCGGGAAATTAATGTATATGCTATAGAGATCGAGCCGGAGGAAGAAGCTTTAGCAAACGAGCAAGGGCATGCAATATGATATTCACTAGAAATCGAAATGTGGATCGACGTTGTTTTAATATACCAACTGTTCGTCAGGATAATTCGTCAAGTATTTTCCTAGATATTCTACAGAAAGTCTAAAATAAAAGGTGTTCATATTATTTTTTCAAACCCTGTATATATAGCAATACAGCATCTAATAAATGAAAAAGCATATATTTATGCAGTATACTATATGTTGTTTACTATACGGTATATCGTAATTCCATACGTTATCTTATAAAAAATAACTATAATATATGGTGTCATGAACAATTTCGGTATCAAACTATTACAGAATTTAAAAAGTAATAAGTAAAAATATTAATGTTCGAAATAATGATCCCTATTTCCACTCTGGGCGACAAAGTCCATTTTAAACTTTTACAATGTTCATTCAAGCTAATATAATTTGTAACCGATCAACTTCCGTTCAAATTCCTGCCAAGCAAGTGAAAACGCTTTTGGAATAGACTGTACATATGATAATTAACTATTGACTGGTATTTTTTATTTGTATAATAACAGACAATGATTATTCGGTTTTTGTTACTGAATTTCATAAGAAAACTTGCTACTTAACGATTCTGTTGAAGACCCCTTGCTGGTCCATGCTAAAATGTCTCAACTATAGATACACTTAAGGCATAAATGTCAAAAGAGAAGGATGGCTTATTAATCGTCCAAGTCCTGAGGAACAAGAGAGAAGTCTTACATGATGTTCATGCCATAAGCGAGGGTGAAATGCTTAAATACTGAATTAAGCATTTTAATCACGTACAATTAAATAATCACAAAATTTATTTGACACGTAATTTCATAAAGAGAAAAGATGACAAACACGAGCTAACATTGGTTTCCCTCATCTTTCAGTTACGTAGAGGATGAACACAAACTTTTGAAGCTGTCTCATGATTTTATTGTAGGTGTATTATTTAGCATTTATTTATTTATTTATTATTTTATTTAAATAGGTTAGATAAGATACAACAACGTCCACCAGAGCCAGAGTGGTCAAAGTCCAACAAGTGAGGCTCTGGGGCCGAAAAAAATAAATGTTAGTAAAAAACTATCATCAATAAACAACAGAATAAGACAATAAACAATCAAAGACAAAATAAAAACTGGTACAAATCAAGATTGGCCGAGGGCATTATTTAGACGGCCTTATCATAATATTATGAAATTAATATAAGATTAAATTAGGCAGAAATGCAAATAATCGATATTAAAAAGTAATATAATAAGTATCAATACCTTGTAATTATCTAGGCAACAAATAATAAATAAGATATCATTATAAATAAGATATCATTATAAGACATTGTGGAAAAAAACAATGCAGCAAAAACCGCAAAAAAATAGATAACAGCATCAAGCATATATAATTAAAATGGCAGTGAACAAAGCTGGTCATAATTTAAACAAATAAATAATTTACTACAAAAGAAACTTATTTAAAGCTAACATAAAAATTAAGTAAACACGTAATTTTTAAAGTTTTACGAGAAATACAATTTGGAGGCAATAGACAAATATCAGGTGGCACCTTCGACCAATAATGGTTCCATTAAACCAGGTTCCATGAAACCAATTTCGACTATTATTAATTTTACATTATATTCATTCATGACACATAATTCCAAGTTGTTTGATATATTACATGCCATAATTTATCATTGAAAGTTCCAATGAACTATAATGGTTCCAATAAACCAGATTCCTTGAAACCAGTTTCGACTATCACTAATTTTGCGTTATATTCATTCATGACACCTCATTCCAAGTCGTTTGATAAACTACATGCCATATCTTATCATTGAAAATTTTTGAGGGTGTGATAAGGGTACCATTAGAGCACGTGCAATTGTTTCGATTACAACCCTTTTCAAAATGGTTCTTTTCCTGAACCATATTCATCTATTGACGAAAATAGTAATTTATATCCGTTTCTATCTCATCATTACGATTTGTTTGATATATTACTTAATATATCTATCCATTTAAAATTGCTAGGTGGGGCCGTGAGGGTACCATTTGATCACGTGCTATTGAACCGATTTAGATAACATTTGTGATTGGTTCGTGCCATGTACCATATTCATCGGTTGACGAAATTAGTAATGAATAACCGCTTCTATCTCGTCATTACGATTTGTTTGAGATATTGCTTAATATATCTTCCCATTGAAAATTGATAGGCGGGGAAATAGAGGTACCATTTGTGCACGTGCCAGTGAACCGATTTAGATAATATTTGTAACTGGTTCTTGCCATGAACCATATTCATCAACGAAAAAAGATTTTGAAAATCTTTCATACACTTGGAGGAGTTAGAGTTACGGACAGACAGATAGACAGGCAGACAGACAGACAGACGGACAAACAGACAAGTTTCCCCACACTAATAGCATAAAGCACCTTTTGGTACTTAATAAACCATTAAGGAGTGACATAACCAAGTACCGAAAGGTTAAACTAAACCATTCGCAAAACCATATTTTTAAACCGCCCTATGTTAACACTGTAAGTTTCTAATGGACCATAAAGATACCATTAAACCAAATACCTTTGAACCAATTTCGACTATCAATAATTTTACATTATATTCATTCATGATACATCATCCCAATTTGTTTTATATATTACATGCCATATCATATCATTGAAAATTTTTGAGGGTGTCATACGGGTACCATTAGAGCAGGTGCCATTGTTTCGATTACAACCATTTTCATGAACCATATTTATCAATTGGCGAAAAGAGTAATTTATATCCGCTTCTATTTCGTCTGTACGATTTGTTTGATATATTACTTAGTATATCCTCTCTTTGAAAATTACTTGTTGGAAAAATAGAGGTACAATTTGTGCACGTGCCAATGCACCGATTTAAATAATATTTGTGACTGGTTCGTGCCATGAACCATATTCATGAACTGACTAAAACAGATTTTGAAATTCTTTTATAGCATCGTAGTTAGAGTTACAGACAGACAGACACGTTTCCCCATACTAATAGCATAAAGCACCTTTCGGTACTTAATAAACCATTAAAGAATAACATAAGCAATTACCAAAAGGCTAAACTAAACCATTCGAGGAACCATAATTTTTAATTGCCCTATGTTGACATTGAAAGTTTCTATGCCCTATGATAATGATACCATTAAACGACGTACCTTTAAACCAATTTGAATTTTCTTTAATTTTGCGTTATATTCATTAATGACGCATCGTCCCAAGTTTTTTTATATATTACATGCCATATCTTAGCATTAAAAGTTCCAATGAACCATAATGGTGCAACTAAACCAGGTACCTTCGAACCAATTTCGACTATCATTAATTTTACGTTGAATTTATTCATTACACATCATTCCAAGTTGTACGATAAATTACATGCCATAATTTAGCATTAAACGTTTCCAATGAACCATAATGATACCCTTCAATCACATACCTATGAACCAATTTGAATTATCATTACTTTTACGTTATCTTCATTCATGACAGATCATTCCAGGTTCTTTGATATATTATATGTCATATTTTAGGTATTGAAATTCCAATAAACCATAATGGTTCCATTAAACCGGTGCTTTGGAACCAATCTTGACTATCATTAATTTTGCGTTATATTCTTTCATGACACATCATTCTAATTTGTTTGATATATTAGGTGTCATATCTTATCAATGAAAATTTCTGAGGGTGTCATTATGGTACTATTAGAGCACGTGCCATTCTTTAGATCACAACCATTTTCAAAATGGTTCATTCCCGCTACCATATTTATCAATTAGTGAATATAGTAATTAATAACCGCTTCTATCTGGTCATTAAGATTTGTTTGATATACAGTTGACTCGCGATAATCTGACATTTGACAATCCGACACCACGCTCGGTAGTCCAACGCCGCGTCGGATGAATTCACTGCTGCAGACACACTCAAGTTCTAAAATCAACCTTTGGTAATCCGACATTTTTGATAATCCAACACTCCCTCGGTCCCGTAACTATCGGATTATCGCGAGTCAACTGTATTACTTAATATAGGGTGACCAGATGTCCCAGATTTTGCGGTACAGTCCCGATTAAGTAAGCGTCCTTTTTTAATAAAAAACAAGAATATATATTAATTGGATATTCTTAGATTTAATTGTCAAAAATTGTTTCTCGGATTTGTTCCGGATTCTTCACGGGTGTGTTTCGGATTAGCGTCGTAAAAAACTGGTCACCCTACTTAATATACAGTATCTTCCCATTGAAAATTGCTAGGTGGGGTCGGGAAGGAACTGTTTGTGCACTATTAGACCAATTTAGATAAAATTTGTGCTTGTTTCGTGTTATGAAGTATTCATCGGCTGACGAAAACTGATTTTGAAAATCTTTCATATCCTTGGAGGAGTTAAATTTACAGACAGATTGATAGCATAAAAGCACCTTTCGGTACTTTATAAAGAGTAAGTCTTCGCTTTGGAAGAAACTTATCAATTTAATTTAGAGCCCATTTGGCATATAGACGTTGTTATTTTAATCAGCCATTATAAGTGGAATATAACGTCGCAAATTGCTTCATGCCTGTATATTTTCCTGCGAATATTTAATTATCAATATAAACTGTTGAAGTCAACTCATTTGGCAAAAAATGGCAAAAAATAACTTTAAGTTATCCCGAATATATGTGCAAATTAAATTATTTGTTTCAGCAGTTTCGAAGGAGTTTACTCCATGAACAGAGTAACCATATTTATAAATATATAAAGAATTTATCCGTTTAAAATATCTTGACAGCAATATGAGATGAAAATATCAAATACTAGGTAGAATATATTCTACACCAATGACATATATTAAAGATAGACTCCGAATCCTATAGAGTGCCTTTAAGGAGAGTGGCGACAACTCGGAACAAATTTTGATTGGTTAATGCTCCGGGCGCCATAGTGTTCCCAAAATAGCGTACCGTTTGCATTGCAGATATAGAGAAATTAATAGTTTTCGTTCTGTTTTTCGTTTTATTGTGCATGTTTCTTAATTTTTCATAATAAAATTAAATTATTCAAGTTTAAAAATTTGTTTTCATTAGATTCGCTTTAAAATTAACGATTGAAGTTGCGAAGAGGGAAGGGAAAGAATATTTTTTCATAATAAAGTATTTATTGTTTTACTGTTGTCCATAAAAATGTGAATCTCACAATATAAAGTGATTTTTAATAATATAATAGATAAATATTTCAAGGAATGTTAAAAAAAATGTTAATTTATATATTTTCAAGGAACTTTTATTCAAGGGTCATTTGTACCCAACGAGCAAATTTTTTATCTTGAAAAATTTAAAACAAACCGTAAAACCAATAGTAAAAATAACATTTAATAAACAAAACATATTTAAGTCATGTAATATACTCAAACGAAGACAAATTTTGGAAAATGAAACTTGAAATAGGTAGTTTGTAGCGTCAAAATTTATTTTTCAGTTGTTATTTAATTGCTAAATCAACGAGGCTTGATGACGAGCGCAGTTATTCGCGCGAAAAGTTTTGTCAAGTTTTTGTCTCTTTTAACACCTAGACGCAACTATTATAATTGTGGTTCATATTTTTTAATTTATTTGCAACTTGCAAACACGAGAAAGTGAGGTTAGAACAATTCCACAATAAAAAGAATGTAAAAGTAAATCTAGATATTTTCCTGAAACTAATCATCGGTAATTGAGAATTTTTATTCATCTTTTGCAATAAATGTCAAATTTTTATTTTTGTATAAATATAAAATGTGTACAGACTACTAATTTAAACTCGCTATTAGTTTCCCTTCTTGCTGAAAAGGTGAAAACATCAATTCTCGAACTTGCTATCAGGTGATCAAATAATCACATTTATTATGAAAATTAAATTTGTTAGTTTCCCAATTTGCTTCCCCTGTTGCGCCTGGTTTCGGAGTCTATCTTCAATATACGTCATTGTTATATTTTTTTGAGATATCGAAAAGCAGATTGCATATTCGTAACTCGCTTAAAATTCTAATAATATTCGTGTGAATTTTCATTTTCTCCCTGGTTTTATGTGCAACAGACTTTTATATTTTGCTATTACTTGTTCATTTCTAGATGTTCCGAGAAAACAACAGCATGTTGTATCAACCCGAGTCAAAAAGGAAACACTCATTCTCATTTGAATTTTTCAGAAACATGGTATTTCTGGTAAGTTTTTTTCAAAATAAAATGTGAATCTTACTATTAATATATCAAGTGTCCAAAAAGGATAAACAAAATTTTGTCAATGAATTACATCATACTTCATAATTATAGATTAATAAGTTTGCGAAAATAAAATTGATAACACTTATTCAATAAATAACGAGGCTGAGGATATTGCACCAATACTATAGTATTCATCAACATGGAGACGGGCCTGATATTGCATGTAATTGCTTATGCTACGAAAAAGATTCGCGCGTGTTTCTCTCGCTAAATGCGTTATGTGTCCTGCAAGGAATGAGTAAAGGATGATAACGGAGCAGCGACCGTGTCCGTTCACTTGTCTCTGGAGAAAGGAACTGCTCCGCTCTGTGAATGGTCAAGTGATCACACGTTATTACGTCACTGATTGTAGAGAACTGAAACTGAAAGTGCTCTGAGTTGTCCGATGAATCCACAGGGAAGGAGAGAAAGCCGTCCTGCTCAAATAGAGAGATTTGTGTGTACATTCTATAACCGATTATTTAGTAAATTTTATAATTTACAAAGGCACACCAGTAACATGCATAAACAAACACTAAAAATCATTTAAAAATAAAAGTGTAAATCATTTAAAAAAAAAAAAAGAAAATGTTTAGGATTTTTTTTTTGTTTTAATTAAAATTCGTTCAAAAATACATTTAGTAATGAAAAATGATTATTTCAAAAATTATTATAAATGATTATAAAAATTATTTTATCATCATAACAATAGAATTTCATAATAAGACATCTCCTCCTTCCTCTCTGATTTCACTCAAGAGCGTTTATAGTAAATGTTTTGGTTTTTTTTTTCTGAAGGATTGGCACCATGCGACTTAGAGACAAAAGGAGGAATCGGGTGTTTGAAAATTGCTAACGAATGATATTCTTCTTCAATTCTTCTTCTGCTCTTTTTCCCAACAATTAGAATATTGTTGCTTCATTTCTTCTCTTTCTCTTAGTATCATATAAAAATTTTTTTTTAAATAACCTAATTTAAAAATCACATGCGGATTTTGAAACGATATTTTATATTTCAAAAGCAAAACTAAAATTTGAAACTTTTTACTATAGATGACGTAAATAATAAATATTAATTAAAAATACAAATTAGATAAAAATAATGTATAATAAACAAAAATAATTAATCTAAATCAAAATATTAAATATATTAAATTAAATATAATAAATTAAATATATATTAAATATATTTATTTTGATTTAGATTAATTATTTTTGTTTATTATACATTATTTTTTATCTAATTTGTATTTTTAATTAATATTTGTTATTTATTGTATTCCAGGGTTCTTGTGTCTCGTCCTTCTCTTAATATATATCCGTTCATTATAGATGACGTAGAAATATATTACTGCATATAAAGGTAATGTGTACGTAGGAAATATTTGGACCAGACTATTTGTGCACTTCGATTTATTCGTGAAATATGAAATTCCTTTAACATTACTTTGCTTGGAAAAAAATTCCTAAAATTGTTTATGAATTTATGTTTAAGTGGTTTACACGTCTATTTTTAACGATTTTTTAACAAATTAGTTTAAAAATTTCATAAATTTCTTTATAATCTGGACATTTTAATTAAAAAAAAAACCAGAAAAGTAAGCCAACGGTAGCGTAGATTTCAGAGTTGTTTCATCATGTTTCTCCTTAAAGATAAATTTCATTATCTGATTTCGCAATACCCAAGTGTGTGCTCCAACCACAATTAGGTCGCCGGAGTTGGCCTTAATTGTATGTGAGCGCGTCAGTTAACTCAAAGGGAAAAAAACCACATTTATCAAGGATTCTACCCATAACAAACAAAAAAAAAAACAACAAAAAAAAACAACTAATTTTTAAGCGTTTTGTTCTCGATTTCATCGCGTTCAGTTCTTGACGAACCCCGTGTGCACTCTTGTAGTTTTTACACTCTTTCGTACACCTCAAATTTCCCTTGAGGTGACGTAATATCGTGTGATCTGTTGACCAATCACAGAGCGGAGCAGTATCTGTCTCCAGAGGCAAGTGTCCGTTCACTTCGTTTTTGAAAGCGACGCGTAATAGAGGCATCCAAAGAGGAGCAGCGAGATATTGTGTACTTTTTGACAGCGGAAGGAGTAGGAGGCCATGAAGTCCATCGAAGAATGGAAAGGATTTATGGGGAGCACTGATGTCCCGGGAAGCATGTTTGCAGAACCTACATGGACTGGGTAACAGAGAATGGAGCTATACAGGCAAGTGTGAACCAAGCATTAGTAGAGAGTAATAGGCTCTTTCGTTTAAAGTTCTTATTGAACGCCTTCAAGCAATTGTAATGATTTAAATATTTAGTATTGTTTCGAATATAAGTATTTAAATTTAAATAAGAATATAAATAATTTTTAAACATAAAACAATTTACGCTTAAAATAGTAAGTTTTTAATTCAAACATTTATTCAATTATTTTAAAAAACAATAAAAATTTGTACACATTACTAAAAATTTAAATAAACAACTCAACGTTTGAGCTTTAAGATATTTATTTTAATGTCTGCCTATTGCATTAAAAATATTTTTAGTTTTCCAAACATCATCTTTTTGATAATACAAAAATTGACCAATATCTGCTTGTTAATAATTTTTTTAGACAATCTCTTTAAAATAAAACAAAATATGATTATAAAAATAAAATATGGTAAGAACAAATAAAATCTTTTCTTTCTATATATATAAAGAAGGATGTTTGTTTGTTTGTTTGTTCCTTATACAAATCTACAGTTTTATTCCGATCTTGATGAAACTTTGCATACCTTCAAAGCATGAGGAAGGTCACTGTCTACCTCAGATTTCGGAAAAATAATAAATATCAATAAAAAATCGATATTCATGGTTATGGCAAAGCATAATAATGAGAAATATCTCATGACCATCAATGCAAGGCAAAGTTCGTACAACAATAGGTATCAGCACGCAATTCACAAACACTCTGGATGGACTAACAATATATATCTCATGACCAACAATGCAAGGAAAAGATTGTGCAACCATAGGTATCAACAATGCACCAACACAATGCAGGGATTAACAATATATATCTCATGACCAACAATGCAAGGCAAAGTTTGTGCAACAAAAGTTATCAACAATGATGTCAACACGCAATTCACAAAAAATCTGGACGGACCAACAAAATATATCTCGTGGCCAACAATGCAAGTAAACGTTTGTGCAACAATAGGTATCAACAATGGTATTGTCACATATCTGATATGTCACACGTATACAAATGCAAATATATTCATTTGAATTCGTTTTGAACTTGACTTTATGATCAGTTCCTGTCAATTTCACTTCTTTTGTAATTATCTTATATTCAATTTTATTATGTGTTCTTTTCTCTTGTTTACATTTTTATACATTTAGTCTTAAAATATAATTAAGCCTATCTCTCATTGTTCCGACCCGCCAAGTTTCAGAGCGTCTCTTGTATCGTGTGCAAAAGAAAGAAACGAAAGTTTCTCACGAACGAACTTTTCTTATCCTTAGTGCGGTTTGAAGCTTTCCCGCGCAGCGAGCGTTGTTTATAAAAGGGAAAAAAGCGGAACTCGCTCTCTCGGTGTTTTTTTGTTCTCATCTCTCTCGCACGTGTGCATTCCTTCAGGGGAGGTCTCTCAACTGAGTCCTGTCACTATGATTCCTATGTCAAAGGTGCTCTTTCAATAATGATTCCAATGCAAAGTAGCATATTTGATTTCTCAGTTATCTATGATGAACAATTGTGAATATCGAATGATTCGACGTGAACGTTTCAGTTAGAACGATGCACGCATGGAACTGTTGCTGTTGAATGGCAAATTGAAACCAAAGCATCGGAGCTTTGGCGACATTGAAAAACAAGCTAGGCAGATCAACCAGGTTTCAAAGGCATTGAACAAATGCAAATGAAAGCGGTTCAACCGAGTGACAATTATCCACGACATGGTGCACGGATCAACCAGGTCTCTTGCGAGTGATTAAGCTGAGAGCGAGCTGTTGAATCCACGAGGTAACGGCCGTGGTAGCCATGGGGTGGAGGAGCAGCGACGGCCAAGTTCTACGAGAGGAAAAGCGGACCGGATCAAGATCTCAACGGTTGACAAAAGCAACACCACAGCAAATTTATCAGGTTCCTTAACATACTGTCTAGAGGTGTGACAGCATAATACACAGATAAGTTTGTCTGTATGTTTTTTATACAAATCTATAGTTTTATTCCGATCTTGATAAAATTTCGCATACATGACCTTCAAAGCATGAGGAAGGTCACTGTCTACCTCAGATTTCGGAAGAATAATAAATATCGATAAAAAATCGATATTCATGGTTATGGCAAGGCATATTAATGAGAAATATCTCATGACCAACAATGCAAGGCAAAGTTTGTACAACAATAGGTATCAACAATGGTATCAGCACGCAATTCACAAACACACTGCATGAACCAACAATATATATCTCATGACCAACAATGCAAGG
>JAHWFO010091267.1:0-14755 GCA_023313115.1 Rhysida immarginata
CTACCTCCCTCTAATGCTGATTGCCAGCAACTGACGCTATTGAGAGGCGGGAAAAAATTCACGCATACGCACAAATGTTCAAGGTCTGCTCATGCAAGCGCGCACGATCCAAATCCATCAGGTTTTCGCAAAAAAAATAAGGTCGGATACTTTTCTCACAGGCCTCGTACATGGGCTGACACATCCAGCCTCATGCATGCAGTTCAGGTTTACAAGTTCCAAGTAAATCACCGGGTAGCATCAGAACACAACTAAGATCCCTTAAAACAAAACGAAAGAACAACACTTTAAACTCAAGGGTCGCTTGATCTGGCAGGAATTCCTACTTCAGTTCAGCAATGATGGGACTCAAGCATAATGACCCATGAAAATGCAAACATTACAGCTGTTCATATGTGGAATTTTCATGACAGCACTTGACATTAACTTTAAATACGTGTGGAATACACTTGGTGAGGACCGGTTAATGACGGGCAGGAAAATAAATCTCTTCCATAAGGGGCTTAACTCGACCTCTCAGATGCATGTGTGGATAAATCGAGTTGAGATCTCAGTATTCCATGTGTGGATGCACCGCTGAGTTCTCAACTTAATCGATCGTTTCAATGACAGCAAGGCGACAAAAGAACATCAATTGCAGCGTGCCACAGATGCAGCTCAGGCAGGATTTCCCGCTGGTTATACGTCATTTCCATAGAAAAACGGGACCGGAATAATCATTTGGTTATTTTCATAGACTATTGACAAATGAATTAAACCTGTTTGTCCTAAAATTTGCATGAAAGACAAATTTCTTCGTCGAACATCGCTGAAAAAAAAACGGGGGGGGGGGGTAGAACAAACGCAGGCGAGATCCAAGAGCAGGCTTGGGTAAGATCATTACCAATGATTATTGCAGCTTCCCAAACTTACAATTACTGTGACAGTAGCGCCGCAGCGGCCGATACGCCGCACCCCCCCCTCCCCCACCGCCACACACGCAATCGGTAATCTAAAAACACACATGTCGCCGTCACCTAAAAAGGAAGATTTATCCCAAAAAAACACACGTGGCGTGTTTTGTGTCTTCAGATTCATTATAAAACTATAAACGCATTTGGAACGTACTTCGAGATGGGATACGCTTTCACTGTCGGCCATCATTGCAAAGCAAAAGTGAACAGGCGCGTTTGAACATGATCAGATTTGAAAGTTGATGATGTTGGTCGTGTAGTGAACGATAAGGGCAGGAAGTTTTTAGATGCAGTGCTCACTGGGAAAAATCAGCGAAAGCGGCCCTCAATCACGAGAAAGTAAATGCATCCGTCCGGCCCATTGGGATTCAATCCTTCGCTGTCGATGAATGCTCACGCTCGATCGCTATTGGAGTGAATTTTTAATTAATAGGATGTGAACTCATCGATAAATTCATCAATAAATATGAATCAAGGAATACGTTGTCACTACTCATTTTATACCGTTGGGAGAACGATATGAAGTAGGCCTAAAATCATGTGTAGAATCTTTTGTAAAATCTCTGGCAGTAGCGCCACGTTGGCTGATACGCCACACACGCTGCACACCAGACACACACAAAAAACTACACACCACCATGACCACGCCGACAACATTCATGCCAAAACGATCCACAACACCAAAATTAGCATAAATAACGGAAACACAGAAAAGAAAAGCAAATGGATTACAAAAGTCACCACACACTGACACCAGTCGCAGCGTTATAACGTATCTGGATATTCGGGAAATTTGAATTCTGCTAAAGTTGTTTCTAATGTGTTTTTTTCATGTGTACCCGTATTTATAATCAAAAGCCAAATTTATCACTGTCGTGGGATAGCAGCATGCAAATTGAAAATGAGGTGAAATAATCCTAAATGACATACAACCTGTGACAATAAAGTTCGGTGAACGATGGCATATTGAGAGTGGATTGCTCGCTTACATGAAACAGCAGTTACTATCCTTCAAAGTAATCCCTGTTGATAGTAATGCACTTCTGGGAACGCCTGTACGAGTCCTGGAAACTCCTGACGTAGTCGATTTTAGGGTTAGCCTTCAGTTGGGTCGTAACATTACGTTGGATGTCTGGCCACTTCGGGGGGTGTCTTCTACGGTGTTCCGGCCTCCTCGGAACCTTCTCATAAACACACTTCAAAGTAATAAGCACTTTCTTTGTAAACTGTTGTCATCATTTCACGAGTCTCTTTCGTTCGCTGATCCATTTTGGGTTTCGACCGCACGTACTATGCCTTCTCTCTTCAATGTCCTGTTTAAACACAATGAACACACTCGCAGCGCTGACTCTCTCAAATTTGTTTAAACATGTCTCGACTTGTTTGGGGCAGGATACGACGATGGTGCACTCTTACGACCGTTAGCAATTTGACGTCATTTACTGAACTTTATTGTCACAGGTTCTATAATGGTTGCCCATGTACACTTTTGTGGCATAGTGACAAGAACTCTCAGTATGAATGTAGCATGATAATGGTTCACTAAATAACGAGGAATTTGGACGGGAATTTCACACTCCGTGATCCACTGTATCCCCTGTGTACAGGGAAGCCCTTCTGGAAGACTTTGCCACCCACTATGGACACTGCTGTCTGCCTTGAATTGTACCGGGTGATTCAGTTAGTTTCTGACCATTTCACTCGAATGACGTGCATTAGGGATAAACAATTGAAAGAATATGAACGCCATATCAAATTTCTAAATAGTTGGAGTTTGTATTGTTGCAACGGCGCTGCATGAAAATCGTATTGTTGAAAAATGACGCCCACTTTATCAACAGAGCAGAAATGCAAGGTTGTCGAATGGTATTTCGAGACAAAATCACCTGTAACCGTGCAAAGAAAGTTCCAGAAGGAGTAGAAGTGTCGAGACGCACCAGGCAGGCAAGGAATCATGGATTTTGTCAAGCAGTTTCGTGCCACTGGATGTGTTAAAGGCAAGAAAAAAGGCGGGAGCGAAGCTCGTGTTCGAACGGCCGAAGTTGTCGAAAATGTTCGCACAAGGTTGGTCGATTCCCCTACCAAAAAATCTGTTCGCCGCCTATCCATTGAAGAAAGGTCTGTTGTATACCACTTTGAGAAAGGATTTACACCTGTTCCCGTATAAGATCCAGGTTTATCAGAAGTTAACAGACACTGGAAGACAGAAGCGACAACAATTTGCGATGGAGTTTGGAGCAGAAATGGAAGCCAATCAGGACATTGTGGACAACCTGTGGGTGTCAGATGAGGCCTTCTTCCATCTGTCAGGTGACGTTAATAAACACAACGTTCGTTTTTGGGGTTCCCAGCACCCTCATGAGATCCATAAGTCACCTCTTCATCCACAAAAGGTTATGGCTTGGTGCGCGATTTCCAAAAGAGGCATCATTGGTCCGTTCTTTTTTGAGGGCACCGTAACGTCACAGGCTTACCTCAACATGTTGGAAACCTTCTTCATCCCCGAGCTGCGAAGGAGGCGTATACCGCTTCGACATCAATGGTTTCAAAAGGATGGGGCTAGGCCTCACACCACTAATGAAATACTAGACTTTCTCAATCAGAAATTCGGAAATCGTGTCATTTCAAACAGGTTCCCAGATCGATTCGGGAGTGGCTTTCTTATGCCCCCTACGAGTCCAGACCTAAACCCATGTGATTTTTATCTCTGGGGGTTCCTTAAAGACAGTGTGTTCACTACAGCACCAAGAACCCTAGACCAGCTGCGACATAGCATCGTCGAGTGCTGCACTCTTGTGGATGCAGAAATCCTGGATAGAGTTATGAACAACTTCACCATTCGGCTGTGAGCAGTTGAAAACGTTCGTGGTGGCCACATTGAGCATATCGTCCAGACTTTTCCACGGGAATAAAAACTCCGATTGACTGAATCATCCTGTACATTCTAACTGACAATCCACGGCACATAAATGTAGGTCTTCCAGACTATATCCATGGGTGATGATAGCAGAAGACCTACCAGAGCACCGCTGAAATGAGCTCATGAACATGATGAGGGGGCATGAAAAACGGGAAACTGGTTTCAGTTATATCAGAACGATCTGGATATGGGACAGAACACACGAAGCCATGAACACCAGTTAGTTGTCAATAAGGCACTGTGCAGGCAGGCGAATTTCAATGAATAGCGTGGTCAGCTCGCTCCTGAGACATGAACTCCATTGAACCTTTATGGGATGTGTTGGAGAAATTCCTGTGCACATAGGTCGTTCACTTACAATTACTAGGGATTCAACATCTTGCCAGATGTCTTTTCTGGAGATGATTCCAAATAGGCCAGAGTGGGTCGGAGACGTTATTAAGCAGTTGTAAACTTTTCGGATAATTCATAGGTAATTATTGTTTTCCTTTCTTATTTTTACAGCCACTAATTTTAAAAATGCCAAAGCCTATCCGCAGTGCAAAGATAGTTTACTGAAAGCAGCAGAATGTTTCAAGCAGAATCGATCGTATCCTTTTGTTTTCTTTTGCTTATGTCAATGAGCTTTGTTGTAACGTATCTGAAACACATTTTCCATTTTTTTAGTTTATTCTAGGATCCACTGAATAATAAGCGTCGGGGGATTAATATTATTATATGATGCTCCAAGCATTAAGGAGTTCCATAGCATCAGCACCTGCCATCCGCAAACATGTACTGGAGACTCGCATCCGCCCCATGAGTTCCCACACGGTGTCTCGATGACTCGCATCCGCCAGATTGGGGTCCTACTGCACCGTGTGTTGGTTGCCATTAACATCACAACAAGTGTTTAGAGTGGTGCCTTGCCTGGGAGGCATGGACAGAGGACGAATGGCATCTCATCATGTTTAGTGATGAGTCCCGCTTCTCCATGACTTCCGATGACCATTGTCTTTGCATAGAATGGCATCGAGGGCAGAGGGCACAATCCTTTATTATTGTGGAGAGACACACAGGCATAACCCCTGGCATCACGGTGTGAAGAGCCATCCGATATGTGTTCAGGTCACATCTAATAGTGCTTCGGCAGACTTTGACAGTACAGCGATATGTCACAGACATTCTACGTCCTACCCTCCTGGCTTGGCATCCTGTTACATTGTACCAACAAATAACGTACGCCCACACACAGTACACTGAGTTAGCAAAACTCATGGGATAGCAAGCACATTGATTGATGGGCGTGGCTCACGAATTCGCAGGGGTAACGGATTCTGGGAATGGACATTAGACGTTGTGGGAAGAGCTTGGATAAGTGATTAATCAGAAATGGCGTCTTTTGAACGGGGTATGATAGTAGGTGCCCGACGCATGGGATGTTCCATTTCGGCAGTGGTGCAGGCATTTGGCTTTCCCCGCTCAACTGTCTCCAGGGTGTATCGGGAATGGCTGGATGAAGGCATCACAGTTCACAACAGGCACCATACCGGGCGTCCAGCTGCCCGGAATGATCATGACCGGCGACACCTGGGACGAATGATTCAGAGAGACAGGAGCGCAACAGTGCAGCAAATCACAGACCAGTTCAATACTGGCCGCACTAGAAACGTCTCTCGGTGGACAATCCGTCGGAATCTGCATGCCCTCGGGTTTGGCAGCCGTCGCCCTCACGGGTGCCAATGCTTACCCAGCGTCATCGGACATTCCATCTTGGCTGGACTCTGCAACAGTGGCGTAACGTCATATGGTCAGATGAGTCACGATATCAACTGTACCACGCTGATGGGAGGCACCGTGTGTGGCGCAGACCTCACGAAACGATGGATCCCGCATGCCAACAGGTGGTGGTGCAGGGTGGAGGAGCGTCAGTGATGGTCTGGGGTGCATTTTCCTGGTTTGGAATGGGCCCTCTGGTTATCCTGGACCAAACGTTGAATGGTCCACGGTATCGTCGACTCATCGGAGACCACCTGCACCCGTTTTTGACATTTCAACACCCTGACGACGTAGCAGTCTTTCAAGATGACAATGCTCCACCACATCGGTCCAATGTCGTCCGCGAATGGTTCGAGGAGCATGCAGGAGAGGTCCAACGACTGAGCTGGCCAGCCCGGAGCCCTGACATGAATCCCATCGAGCATATCTGGGATGCTGTTGAAGTCAGGCTCCGGGCACTGGATTATCCGCCCACGAACGGGCAGCAACTATCTTCGGCTCTGCAGGGACTTGCAGACTCACTACCATGCCATATTGCTGCACTCCACAGGGCCAGAGGTGGCCCGACCAGATGTTAAGTAACTATCCCATGAGTTTTGCTAACTCAGTGTACATGTGTTTATGGACTGCCTGCAGCATATTGAGGTTCTGTGGATGACATTGGAAGGCGACTACATCCCAGTACATAGGCCTTGGTGGCTCAGTGGTTGCGTGATCACCTCTGATGCCCGAAAACACCAAGGGTTTTTTCAAGGGGAAAATCCTGAGATCACGCACTTTCTTCGGGAGGGAAGGAAAGCAGTTGGTCCCGTGTAGTCGTTTGCCGGCTGCACGCTAAAGAACCTTTGCGAGGCAAAATTTGCGGCCCCTATAACGCCGTCCTGAAATGACCATGGCAGTTGAGAAGGACGTTATTACCAAACAAACCAAACCAAACTGTCCCAGTACCAACCTGCGGGATCTGGAGGGACAGCTGCATCAACTGCGGACTGTCTGGCCTCAGGAGAGTATCCAAAGGCTGTTTGACACCATTCCAACAGCATTGTTTCATCCCATATTGTAATCAGTACAATAGTTACATGTTCTTTCATCATACACTGGCGGAAAAAAAATCCCAACACCACGAAGGACTTGCGCTAGATGAATGAAAAATTTGGACAGTATATTCAGCTATGGTATTTATTCAATTGATTCAAGTTTCAAGGCTACAACTTATAGGGGGCGCCACCAGTGCCACCGTGTACATTCCAACGACAGATATAAAGGAGATCAGATGTGCGTCTGTGTCACTTCAGACACTTGTGGACGTGTGTGATATAGAGTAAAACATGTCTCGAAGGCGACTGCGACGTGAATATGGGCAGCTAACCCAATTCGAACGTGGATGTGTAGTGGACCTTCGAGAAAGTGGACTTTCGTTCCGTGCTATTGCAGAATGCATGGGTCGAGACGTTGCAACTGTGTAGAACTGTCGGCAGTAATGGTCCAGGATCTGGACGACCCCCGGCGCATCTGTAGGATGGCTGTGGCAAATCGGACAGCATCTGCAGCGGACATTCCGGCTGCTGTGGCACCCAACGTGCACTCCACGCACAATTCGGAACCATCTCCTGGCCAGGAACCGTAACTCCAGGCGCCCTGTGTCATGTTTGCCTCTTACCCCTCAAGACCGTGTGGCACGTCTTCAGTGGTGTCAAGCCAGAGCGACTTGAGGGCAGAATGGAGGTCTGTGGTCTTCACGGATGAAAGTCGTTTCTGTCTGGGTCAGAGTGATGGTCGCACAAGGGTCAGGAGGAGGAGTGGGGAAGTCATGTTACCGAGCTGTGTCTGTCGTCGGCAAACTGGCCCCACCCCTGGCGTTATGGTATGGGGAAGGATTTCCTATGACAGCAGGTTATCCCAGTCACCGTGACTGCAAATGTTTACATTCGGATGGTTGTTGACAGGGGGGCTGTTTCAACAGGATAACGATCGACCCAACACTGCCACTGCAACCCAACGTGCCCTTCAGGGTGTGCACATCCTACCGTGGCCAGCACGATCACTGGATCTGTCTCCCGTCGAGAACGTCTGAGACATGGTCGGACGCAGTGTCAGGGCTCTTCCACAACCAGCAACAACTGTCGCTGATCTGACCATCCAGATACAACAGGCATGGAATGCCATACCACCAAATGACATTCGGCATCGCTACGACCTTATGCATGCACGTGTGCAACCTTGAATCAATTGAATAAATACCATAGCTGAATATACTGTCCAAATTTCATTCATCTAGCACAAGTCCTTCGTCGTGTTGGAATATTTCTTTTTCCGCCAGCGTATTTTGCTTATATTCTGGAAACTTTTTTTTTTTTTTCCTTTAACTCCTTGTTAGATTCTTTTCTGCAGCAAAGTAAGTATCGTTCAATTGTAATTAGTTTAATATACACTTTCATATCAATGAATTATGACCAGCACCCCTTCAAGGCATAAGCATGGTTCGCCCCAACAACGATTGCACATTGCAAAATTTGCAAAACGGGCTGAGAAAGCTTTAAAGCTGGTGCATCAAACGGCAGGTGCACGAGCCTCAAGATGGGTAAACGTCCGGATTTAATAGACATCCAAAAACGGATGATAATAGGCTATCGCAGCAAGGGTGGCACCATATCTGAAACGGCGCGATTTGTGAACTATTCACGGTCTGCTGTAGTGAAAGTGTACAAAGAGTGGACAGCAGGGATAGAAATCGCGTCCCAATGCCTTAAGGATCACGAGCCATCGACCGACGGGGTGAGCGGCACTTACGACAACTCGTAAAAGGTAACAGGAGAGTCAGTCCATCGACTGACCACCAGATTCAACAGTCGACGCATGGATCCATGTTGACCAGGGGTCATGATCAACAATAGTGATGTCTGTTGGATCCGGATCTCTGATTCGGATCTGATAATAGGCGCATTCTCCATCGCGCATGAAACAAACTATATGCACGTTGTGTCCGCACTGGCTGTTCCTCATCGCTCCGTGCGTTTCGTGCACGCTGTTCCTCATCGCCAGTGGGTTTAGTTATCGTGCGTTTGGTGCATTTCGTGTGCGCACGAAACACTCTAGCCAGGAGCTGGGGTTGCCTGATCATTCAATTGTTAACGCTCTGTTTTCCTTCAGGCTGCTTGATTCGCACGATTCAAACTGCACGATTCGCACTGATTGTGCGTTTCGTGCGCGATGGAGAATGCGCCTAATATCCGGATTCGGATGTAGAAATATCCGGATCTGGGTCTGTATCCGGATCTCGGATATCTGATCTGGATTTCGGATCTCTGATATTGGATCCAGATATCGGATCCGGAATTTGGATCTCGGATATAGGATCCGGATTTTGGATCCTTTCGCTGGATGCGTATTAAGACTAATTAGGACTTAAGAGGACTTATAAACTGCTTTCAGAAAAAGTTTGCATATACACAGTTTCCTGTCTAGGATCCGATTTTCGGATCTCAGATCCAAGATCCGGATCCAAGTTCTGGATCTCAGATTTCCGACCAACATCCGGTTCTCAGATCTCGGACCTAGGTCCGAAAAAAAGATCCGGATATCCGGATCTTGACATCACTAGTCAACGATACCTAGACTTTGCACGTGAGCACCGCCGTTGGACCACAGACGAGTGGGCTAAGGTCGCCTTCTCCGACGAGTCAAGGTTTTTGCTCCATAAGATTGATGGGCAATGGCGAGTGCGTGGTGAACGCAATGATAAGAGACTGCAGGAGGCGATTGTAGGCCGGAATCAGGCTGATGGGGATAGTGTGCAAGTGTCGGGGATCTTCTGTTGCTATCTGCGGCTATCTGTCAATCATAACAGACCAGGTGCACCCGTACATGCTCACGATGTTCCTGCCACACGGCACATCTCCTTCTGGATTGGTCTGAGGAACACTCTACTGACTTTCGAGTGCTCCTTTGGTTCGCTAATTCGCCGGACCAATCCGGCGAACATCTGTGGACAGCGCTTCAAGCGGAATGGACTACCATACCATCGAATACATACCTCGCACTGCTTGCGTCCATGCCACGACACCTAGCAGCAGTTATAGCGGCGAAGAGTGGCTACTCCCATTACTAAGCGGGTGGTCATAACTCAGTGATATGACAGTGTATATGAGAACTCGTTTCTAATCATTGGACCCTCATTTTAGGAGCCTCGAACAAGCCGCTCTGGTGAGTAAGGATATGGGCGATTTATTGGAAACTGCCAGTTTAGTGGAGAGAGCATGTCAGCTCTTCCAGGAACACGGAACTCCAGACACTGCCGCTCTTTCTTTAGATAAGGGAGCAAAGTAAGTATGTAAGTTGGCTGTTGTCACTTTGGTTTTTGAAGTTCGAAAAGCTTGATTTTACTTTGAGTTTTGTTTAGAATCGCATGACTTAATGAAAGATGTCTTTTTAAAGGATAATCGAGAGCAAGTACCCCGAGAGAGCGTTAAAGCTGTACTTGAGAGCTGCGGAAGTTGTTCTGGTAAAATAGCTAAGGACGTATTCATTTATTGGATCGGAGATCTTACAAACCTAGCGTCAATAAACTTTGGACACCAAATAATTTGGCTAAAAACACAGTGAAAAGTGCATACAGAGGATTGCAGGCTAATGAAAATACATTTACTCAGTGTACATGCAACAATATCAACATCGATTTAGAATCGATTTAATGGTGTGAAATAATTTATTCAAATTTATGTAAAATTGCGTTGTCAACAGGTTTCAAAGAACTTCGTACACAAGGGGTCGCCAGCATATAGAACTTACCTGAAGGCTGTAGAAACGCCCAGAATGCTTTGCATCAGGCTTTAAAAGCACGGTCCACGCGACAGAGCACAGTATTCGTGTTGTTTTTAAACCATGGGACGTGGTAAGCCAGTAGAAACGTGTATACGGCAGTTCCAGAATAAGAAATTCCAGCGAGCTATTGCCCATGAATTATCAGTTCCACTCTCTCTCTACTGTTAATGGGACCATCAAGCGTTTCAGAGAAATCGGGAAAACAGAACCAGGGACTGCACCAGGCAAGCAGCGATTATTGAATGTTAGGGACCTGCGAGTATTTCAACATTACATTGTGAAAAACAGGCATGCTCCCATAAGTGAAATGACTGTTTGGACTCGAGAATATTTTCATATACCCATATCCGAAAGCACAGTCCGCCGTTACATCAGAAGATGCAACTAATACTTATACGCTACAAAGAGGAATCCATTTATGAGCACTGTAGCTAAGCGTCGCCGGGTAGCATGGGCCAGAACCCATCTAAAGTGGACCCTTGCTCAGTGGAATAGTGTTCTGTGGTCCGACGAGTCCACCTTTGCAGTGATGTATGGCAACAACGGTCGCAAGGTGCTAAGGACCAAGCACGAAAGTAATCATCCCGACTGTTACCAGAGGAAAGTTCAGAAGCCTGCATCGCTGATGGAATGGGGCTGCACGAGTGCAGTGGGGACAGAATTGCTTCACTTTTGCGAGGGCACTATTAACTCTGCTGCCTATATAAACATTCTTCAACAGCATCTGCTTCCATCCCGCCAAAAGTTGTTCAATAGAAGACCAAGCATCTTTCAGCAGGACAACGCGAAGCCTCGTGCTGCTCGGAACACCAAGGCTTGGCTACGACAGCAGCGTTTCAGGGTGCTTGACTGGCCTGCCTGCAGCCCAGATCTGTCACCCATTGAAAATGTATGGCGCATTTTAAAGCGAAAAGCCAAACAGCGGAAGCCTCGAACACTGCAGCAGTTGCGGGCATGTATTTCCGAAGAGTGGGACAAAATTCCAGTAGAAACAATGCAGAAGTTAGTGTCCAGCATGCCTCGACGACTTCGGAGCATCATTCGTCGGAAAAGTGACGCCACTCGGTGGTAATGTGCAATAAACGGTACGGTGTACGAAGTTCATTGCAACGTGTTGAAAACGGAACATTACAAAAAGTCGCTTATTTAATTTTTCTGTTAAAATGCTATATGACAGTTGTAGTAAAGCTCTGTGCACTCAATAAAGTAATTTTCATTTGTTTACAATTAGTTTCGTTGTACTTATCCAAAATTCTGTAGGTGTCCGAAGTTCATTGACGTTAGGTTTGTAGTTTATTGATAATACAGTTACCATCTAGCGTTGTAGAGCTTTTTTTTTGTTCTACATGGTGGGCATAAATTATTGGTAGGTACCATAAGAAACATTACTGAGAGCATGTCGCGAGTTAACCATCTTGGACGTAGGGCACTGTGAGTCAGATCACCACTGATTTGAACATGGGGCGACTGTACAGAGACAATTACACTGCTCAGACATTAGCAGCCGACGACTGACTCGTGTTTCTTTGCTGAAACTCAACAACTGGCATGGGCCCACGAACATCTTCAGATGAATCCCGATTTCAGGTGTATCGAGCTGATGGACATGTGAGAGTGTGTAATATGCCCCACAAAGCTATGGATCCTGCGTGTCAAGGGGTGGTCATAATGTCATTACAATCAGCCAGAAGACTGCGAGATGGGGTGATGCTGCACAGCGATAGCGTCAGTCCTCCACATATGCACCTTCTGGTGCTGGATGATAGGATTTGGACAATTGTTGTATAGTTCAGAAAATTGCTATTCGCCATAGGAAAAATCTACTGGGGTTATTTTGAGTGTACATAGAGGGCAAGAGATCAAGCTATCAGGAATCTCCCGGGAGAGAAGTCTGCGGTGGGATGGTGTCGCTGTCTTCTTGGAAAAACACGCTCGAGTGATGCTCCTCCATGATTAGTAATGACAATTTTCCAGCATGTGCAAGTCATTTGGTGCCGCTCATTGAAGAACAACAGTCCTATCGCCTTCGTTAGACATACAGAATGTAGCCTCGTCACTGAGAAATCTTGGAAAAGAAAGCATTGCTACTTACTTACTTTTCAAACCCGCTTATCCGTTAGGGTCGCGGGGCCAACGATCGCGATCTTCCGCCATCAGGCAATTTTCCTCCCTGGTAATACCCAAGCGACTCGAACCCAGATTCTCCATGTATTCTAACCACCTGGTTCTAGGCCGACCCCTTGGTTTCTTACCCACCGGCTTGGAAAATAACAACTGCCTAGGAAGACTAGTTTGCGGCATCCGTATCACGTGGCCATACCAGCGCAACTGAGATCTCTCAATGCGGAGAAGTAGCGGCTCAACACCTAAAGATTCCCTTATTGTGCTGCTGTACACTCTATCGAGTAGGCTAACATCTGCCACACCTCTCAGAAATCTCATTTTGGCCGCTTGTACCTGCGATCGCACTCTTTCGGTCATTACCCAAGCTTCATGACCATAAGTGAGAATGGGGACAAAGATAGATTTGAAGACAGAGAGCTTGGCTTTGTTACTCAGCTTGCGTTTCGTTACCAATCCTGAATGCAATCCCGAGATACTTGAATTTCTCCACCTGTCTCAATGAGGCTCCCCTAACATGGAGAGTGCACTGAGCAGGCTGTCTGGAAAGGACCAGAACCTCAGTTTTAGCCACACTGATCTTCATCCCAGCTTCTTCACATTTGGCTACTGCAAACCGGTCTAGTGCATGCAGAAGGTTCGTGCGAAAAGACCCAAGGAGGACAAGGTCGTCAGCAAAGAGCAACCTCTCCACCAGGCAGTCGCCCATACAAACATGCTCGTCGCCTCGGCTGCCCCTGTCTATCCAGTCCACAAAGATAATGAACAAAAGGGGCGACAGTACGCATCCGTGGCGGAGTCCAACACCCACGGTGAACACTTCTCCAGACACTTAGCGTACACTTTCAGGTAACATCATTGAACTTTAATTGGAGATTTTAATTCTCGTTAACCATAGTGAACACTTTCTGCTCGTTAGGTTTATTTATGACGCAATACTGCATCGCATGCTGGGATCAGTCATGTTAATGGAAGCAGCTAAAAACTTGTTTCTGTTTTCGTTGCTGCAGACTGCGTAGAGATAGCTTTTCGTTGTGTTATTTTATGGCGCTAATAATTTATGCCCACCCTGGAGGACCTTTCTTTGTACGTTGGAACCTCGGTATAACGAATTTCAAGGGACTGGCAAAATCGTTTCACTTTAAAGATACAAGGTGTGGCTATTAACTTCCTGGACGGACGTAACAGCACGAAAGGGATATCTCGCCAGAGAGAGGCGCACCTGGTATCTGGAAGGTAGTGTATCTGTGCATGCTCCTAGAAGCGGACGTCTTTGGGAAGCAAGAACTTGGCCTTGAAAGACGCGTGGAAACTTATGAAGAAAGTGTATGGTGAGCAAGCATTATCCCGTTCCCGCACATTTGAATGTTGCTGCAGGACTCCACAATCACTTATTACGAAATGATTATCATATACGACGAAAGATCATCCAACCCCGATAGCATAATGAATTTTTTCAATAACTCGCATAATGCACATGATGTATACCATGGAAGTCAAGGACAATGGAGCTATCAACTTCCTCGACATTAGTATACTACGCACCAAAGGAAAACTGAAATTCGGTATTTACAGAAAACCTTTCACCGCAGATAGCGTCATATACCATTCTCATCGAACCATCCGGCACAACATAAAACAGCAGCTGTCAAATACAACTTCAGACGAGCATTAACATACCCCATCACCGAAGAAGCCAAACAACAAGAGATAGCAACCACATACCAATTAGCCTGAATTAACGGTTTCCTCGACAGCGTGACGATGACACTGCTCAACAACGTAAAACGGAATATCAAACATCCCGGAAGACCAACAGAATTCTAGCCTATGTTTCTTTGGCCCCGAGTCATATAAAATTGCGAAGATATTCCAAAATGAAGGCCTCAACGTTTCATACAGGACCAAGTACAACAACAAACGGACCCTTAACCCAAGAACAACAAATGATGATGGCAACATTTACAAAAAAGCAGGAGTGTACCAGTTATCCTGCCCCGATTGCGATGCAGTATACGAGGCCTGTGAGAAGAGTATCCGACCCTATTTTTTTGCGAAAACCTGATGGATTTGGATCGCGTGCACTTGTATGAGCCGACCTTGAACCTTTGTGTGTATGCGTGAATTTTTTCCCACCTCTCAATAGCGTCAGTTGCTGGCAATCAGCATTAGAGGGAGGTAG
>JAHWFO010091269.1:0-18898 GCA_023313115.1 Rhysida immarginata
TTCAGAATATAGACACACCACATACGGATTCTTAAAGAAAAACTCTTTGTCATGAACAAAATAGAATTAGCGAGAGGTATTACGCAGTGGAACAATAACATTCATGAACATAAGGCGTTTAAATATGAAACAAACCTATTTATTGTAAATAACAACAAAACAAAATAAAAATGAAAATAGACAAGCAAAAATCTTAAGTCTAAATAAAATCTTCAGATCTAGTAAGTTAATACCTTCAAAACTTACTACTAAATATAAATAGATATCAAGCCTCTTAGGCTCGTGGCATTTAATACATTAGTCGTAAAATAAAGATTTTACCTGACGCAAAAATTTTTAAACGTTTCTAATTACAACAATAGAGGTCTTGGTTCTTATAGTGATTATGCACAAATAAAACAATAAATATCACACATGCATTAATCCTCTAAAAATGACCAAACACAATTTGATAATGCTTAAACATAAAGTTATGAATATTCACACACTTGATAAACGATACGATAAGCTAATATCGTTGAATGTCGCCTTGCGTCCAGCGAACAAAATGCAGCAATTAACTCAACAACAATTATGTAATAATTACTACACAAATCATAGTTGCATTAACAAACTTTAGTTCAAAGCTCAAACTTAATTGCAGTCACAGTCCACATACCAAACAATTAAAACTGTTAATGTCACTGTTCGGAAAAATACACAACAAAGTAGAGAACTCGTTCAACATAAATAAATTTTCAAAGACAAAGTTCGTGAAATGTATTTAGTTAGATACACAGTTCTGGAAACAGTCCGGGTTAGCGAAAGCCAAACACTAAATAAGGAGGCAAATCAAATTGTCACAAATTAATACAATAATTTTACAAAAACAATTGCAACATCTCCTTTACACTGAATCCGTTGCCACAGACGGTTGACGAGAACCGGGATAAATGAGATAGTCAAAATTTAAAGACATAAATTAGAAAACATTACCGTTTTCTAAGCACAAGCACGAAGCCCATATCATCCCAGAAGAACGCAGCCAAACCACACGGCCATAAACCTTGTACTATGCTGTGGTAGCGGAGTTCATAATAGCGAAGCTCCGGGAAAACGGCACAAAACAGCTGAGCGTACGAGCTCACATAAAGACTCGCACTTACCGTAAAAATGAAGCCTGTCGGTATGGTCCGTCGTGGAAGCCTAGCAATACGGGTGGTTCCAGCTGGCTCGATAAGTTCGGCAATACGGCTCTCAGGATTCCTCGCTGACGACTTCGGTATAGCGGAGGTCGCTCCAGCCGCCGCATCTGACGACGCACGAAGCTCGTCGTTCCTCTCACTCGCCGTCGTTGCCGCCGTTGCTTGAGCGCGACCCAGCTCAAGGCTCCCGGGTGATAAATACCATTCAATTTTTGAAATGGTGTTTACTCCTCTCCATGGGTCCTTTGCTCGTGTCCACTTTGAAGCGTGTCTCTCCAGAAATTCCTCCCTTCCATGTCCTCCGTCATGACTTTTAAAATCGCCTCTCGAGCTCCTATTCGTCCGCTCCCGATGACGATGCTCTTGACGTACGTCACGACGGGTTTTACGTCGCTCCTTCTTCCTCTCAGACGAATAGAAAACCCGAGAGGGAAAACGCTTGATTCCGTCACGGGAATTCGGGTTGGAGACGGAATTCCGTGACACTCTTGAAGTTTATTGTGGCACAGTTAAAGATGTTCAATACGCCCCCCCTGTAGTCGAATTCGTCCCAAACCCGCATTAACATGTCTCCATCAATCCCACGTATCGCTACCGTAATGCGTCTAGGTCACGGAGAAGAGGTAGGGTGAAGACCTTGTCCTTTACACACCCTCATAAAAAGAAATCACAAGGTGTGAGGTCGGAGCTCCGCGGTGACCACTTTGCAAGTTCCAGGTTATTGTTTGCTCAACCAATCCACCGCTGTGGTTTCTTTTTATGGGGGTGTGTAAAGGACAAGGTCTTCACCCTACCCCTTCCCCGTGACCTAGACGAGCTGAAAGATCGCATTACGGGAGCGATACGTGGGATTGATGGAGACATGTTAATGCGGGTTTGGGACGAATTCGATTACAGGGGGGCATATTGAACATCTTTAACTATGTCACAATAAACTTCAAGAGTTTTTCTTTAAGAATCCGTATGTGGTGTGTCTATATTCTGAATAGCTTTGATGTAATAAATTTTTAAAAGTGTGAAGTTCTTTTGTAATCACCCTGTATTTTATGGTTGCAAAGAATTAATGTGAAGGCCAAAAAATTATGTAAAAGTTTCCGTATTGCCTACCACTCTCTAAGGCCTATGTGTTCGATTCAGAAACTCAATTTTTTTTTCTAAATCGACTTAAAAACTCATGATTCGAAAAGATAATTTGAAAATTTGAAAAAAAAAATATCCGTCTGTACGTATTTATGTACGTATTTACGTATGTATGTGACAAATTTTGTGGAGCTAACTCCTCTGAAAGGGCAAATAGCAGAACCAAACAAAAACTATACATACTTAGAGGGTACCCTAAATTGTGCCTTAACGTATATTTTGTCAATTGGGTAAGCCTTTTTAGAGAAATTAATTTTTTTGACTGTAGAGTTCAAACCTGCGAACCAAACTCAATAAACTCGACATGTACGTACTCCTCTCATTAAGGCGAATTTTTTTTTTTTTTGTAAATGACTTGTTTGGCTGTGATGAGCCGTTTTGGAGTTATTAATAACTATCTCCTCCCCCCAGACCCGACTCCCCTTCTCGTCATTTTTTTAAAGTAATTCACACTTACAGGGGTCCTTAAACTATGCATTGACACATTTTTTATGGAAATGGACTAAGCCTTTTTAGAGAGATTAATTTTTTTTGGAAAAATGAAGAAATGGCAGAAGCATTCATTGCGTCGCCCTAAACACAATGTGAACGATATGAACAGCTTCCTCTTATTGAAAAATAAAATTTTCTTTTCTTCTCCTTCTCCACAGCCTACACCTCCTAGAGAGACGGAGGCTAGCTGATGTGTATCACTGGGAAGGACAGGTTATTTAGTAGTAATGATTATCGGGGGAATAAGGGCTCCAAGACTTTTCCAAGTACGCCATTGCCACACAGAAAGCACATGAGAAGTCTGATAACGGCGCGCTTTTGAGAAGGCTTCATAGGAGAAGCTAGCAAGATAGTTTTTAGCGACACAGCTAAGTTCCGGTTGGAGAGACCTCGTACAAGAAGCGCCCTCTGGCGTCGAAAGCGAGAGCAATGCAGGAGCACATGTTCCACTGATTCCCAAGCGCCGCACTGACACAGATCAGTCACAGAGACGTTTATCTGATGAAGGAACAGGGACAAAGGCATGTGCCCACTTCTTAGCCTGAATAACACAGACCTTTGAAGAGAGGATAGCCATGTGGGAGTAGCTTTTTTCACATCTTCTGCTTTGAGAAAAAGCGCTTTGTAATGGGATCCCTTAGTTTCAGCCACCCAGTGCTCGTTCCAAAGCACCACTGTCCTCGTTCGAACGAGAGAGGAGAGGGAAGTAGGGTCGATCGCGCTGTCTTTACGGGGCTTTTCCCCGACCTGGCCCAATTAGCTAGGTTATCTGGGAGGTTTCCGTAAATATCTTTGTGACCGGGGACCCAGAGAAAACTTATGCAGAAACCGTTCGAGAATAGCTGCTGGATTAGGGCTACTAGATAACCGAGGAGGCCTCTGAAGTACCATTTGTTCTTGTTTAAGGCATCTTGGATGGAAGAGAGGGCACTTTTGAAATCCGACACAATTAAGTAACTTGCAGAAGGTAGGAAAGGGATCATCACAAGAGCTTTGTGTATAGAAATAAACTCGAGCTGGAAAGAGCTGGTGGCCGGAGCAATTTTTTGCACAATAATTACTCCTCCTCTCCTGTAGACATCTATTCCTCCGATTGGATCCGATGGCGTCAACGAGGCGTCTATAAAAAATCTTTGGTATCCCGGGAAATTGCTCTGTAGGAATGAGTCAAATAGGGAATTACGTACAGTCAAAGATGGGGCTAGGCCAACCCATTCGGGGCAGAAGCAGACGAGGTTATCAGGCGAGGAGGTCCAGACGTAGTCGAAGACTGTGGTCTCACACATGTGCACATTGATACAATTGAATTCGTCCAATAAACTTGTGGCTAGACCTCGCAGACGGTTAGATCGTAGGAGGGCGAAACAATTCGCTCCTAGGGGGAGATCTCCGTCTAACTGTAGAGATGCTTGGCAGAAAGAGTAGAGCTGACTGACAGCCTTAGCTTACTATCTAAGCAGGGGAAGGGGATACCCGCCTCTAAGTACAATACCGAGCAGGGAGATGAACGGGTGACTCGCAAGCATGATCTTAAGATTTTCCTCCTTAATCAAGGGCTCGATTACAGAATTTTTAACTAATAGAAGGACAAAGGCATAAGTATCTGGAAATCTACTTACGGAACTCATCAGAGCGGACGTTTCGCTCCAAGGCGGGTCCCATCTGGACTTTACTACCAGCTTTGCGCGAGCTAAGTTCTTCGTGACGCTGACTTTCAAAGAGGTAACAAAAGGGCGCCAGCTTAACTTATCATCGATTGTCACGCCAAGAAATTTATGATTTCGTCCAATGGGAAGTTTAGAGCCCTGCAGAAATACCGAGAAAAGGGGAGGGGTGGCTCCTTTTGCAATACACATCACCACCGACTTGTCGGGCGAGAAAGAAACACCATTGGCAAGACCCCAGTTAGAGATGGAATCGCAGGCCTCTTGAAGCATGACACGGATTTCCGGGATGGACTTAGCAACAACCCAGAAAGCTATATCGTCGGCGAATATGCTTCTGCCAATCTCCGTTGAGATGTTAAGAAAGGCAGATATTAAAAAGTGTGGGACTGAGGATTAACCCCTCTGGGAGACCATGGTGCTGTTCTGTCCACGCAATCCCACCGGGGTATTTCATTCCCACTCGCCTTTTCCTAAGAAACGACATGACCCAGATGACAAGCTTCCTAGGAGTTTTAATATTAACTAGTTTGTGTAAAGCACTTCCAGGGGCACCGATCGAAGGCCTTGTTGATATCTAAGAAGATAATTCCAATATGCTCTCCTTTCTCACGGGCTAGGAGAATGTCATCCACTTGCTTGATTATAGAGAAGAGGTGGATTCGGCTTTTTCGGAAGCCAAAACTATGCTCCGGGAGGATGAAATTGACTTCCAAGAAATGTTGGAGTCTGCTGTTGACGAGTCGCTCCAAGATCTTAATAAGACACGAGGTCAGAGCAAGTGGCCTGTAGCTAGAGGGTAACGACGGGGACTTGTCGGGTTTCAGTACCGGGTGAATAATGGAATCCTTCCATTTTGGTGGAATAATGCCCGTAGTCCAAGAGGTATTGAGGGCTTCTAGGAGATGGGAAAGCTGACCTTCATCTAATTTTCCAAAGGTGGAATTAACCAGGCCATCCGGCCCTGGGGCAGAAAACTTGGACCTGAAGCTGCTTTTAAGGCGGCTTTGGAAAACAACTGCTCCCCTGGTGATATACGGCTTGAGGGGCGATAATAGTCAGGTAATGGCTTGGGCAAAGGTAGGTGAATAGTCGGCTGTGAACCTACAGTAAGACGGAGGATCGTTTGTGCAGAAGCTTTCGGGTCAAGAAACGAGCCGCCACTGCGAATCAATGGAGGAGAGCAGGAGGAGGGGCGCTTCTGGAACACCCTTAAAACTCTCTAGACGTTATTTTGGTGCATCAGGCATCGATGACTTCCAATACATCCTTCTGGCATTTTTTAATGATCGCTTGCACCTCGCCTTCATTTTATTTAAGGACAACCAACACACAGAACATCGGCACTTGAGAAACTCCCTCTTCGCTTTGTTGCGGAACCATGTGGCCTCCTCACAGTCGAGGAACCACCAGCAATACCTAACCGGGGGAGAGTTCTTTGTTCGCTTGCTTCTAAGCAACCGCGCCTGGAAAATTTGAAGAAGATTTTGAATGCCTATGTGCCCAATTGGGCTCGTGTCTGGAGAAGTGGGAGCATTACTGGATGTGACTGACCACTGAGAAGCATAAGAGGACGCCTCGGGAGGGAAAGATGGAGAGGGAGAGATTGTAGCACAGGAATTTAGGAGGATTCGAAAGCTAAGAGGCTGATGGTCACTACTGAACGATCCCGGGATTGTCTCTAAATAAGTCTGTAAGGGGAAGATCCGGAGAGGTTATAGCAATGTCAAAATTTGAAGATGACTAGTGTAGCCTATCCGGCAGGTAAGTATGCGCTGCTGTATAATGAACCTTAAAATTTATACTGAGCAAGATTTCCTCCAAGTAAATGCCATTTGGATTATATCCGTCATAGCCCCAGAACGGGCTCTTGGCGTTGAAATCCCCAATAGCAATGAAGGGATGGTCTAGCAAATCCAATAAGGTAATCCATCGCTCTCTTTTCAGGTGTCCTGGAACGCAGACGCAATAAATATGTAGCCATATTCACTGGAGGAAGACCACCAGATCAATAATGGCCACTTCCTCGAGATGTTTTAAGTAATTAACATAATGGTGGATTCGGAGACCAACAGAGACCAGGTTGCCTCCTCCGTTCTTTTCTCTGCTATTTATATACGTTTGAGATCGAGGGAAGCCAACAGTCCTGTCTGGGCGCAAAAAGGTTTCACAAAGAGTTAAAATTTGAGTCTTTTGCCTAAGTAAAATGGCGTCCCCCCCAATTGGCCATCAGACCCCTGATGTTGCAATGCAGGACATCAAGATGCTTATTGGGTGATGATACCATCATGAGGCAAGGAGGAGAACTGGTGACATCGACTAGCCATTTAGGAGTACGAATCGAGCGAGACGCCTTGATTTGAATACATCTTCCATATTTCTGAAATTGCCCTGAGCCGCGGGGGGGGGGGTGTCCACTAGTGTCGAGATGAACAGCTTCAGGCACCCACAAGCTGGTCCACTGTAAGATTACTTAGACCTGTCGGTTTGTCGCTGTCACTGATTAACTTATCATCGATATGAGGTAGTTCTTTACTGCCCTGGGGGTCCTCCGGAAAGGGAGACAAATGGGACCAGGGTATCTGGCAGAGCGGAAAGTCATTGCGAGACGGGAGATCACTATGTGACGGAGAAGGAAGAATAGAGGAGTGATACGAAGTAATTGGCGAAAGATTGTCTCGACCACATGTCGAACAGGTAATGACCGAGGGATCATTGCTACTGTGTACATCATTATTATTAAGAGCTAGAGGATCGGCTGCGCCTGGAGACGGCGAAGGGCGGGACCCACCTTGAGAGCACAGACGGGTCCGGCGGGTTCGGGTTCGGGTTCAGGTTCGGGTTCGGATTCAAATTGGATACAGCAGCGTATGTCCTGTGGTTTGGAGCGTCATTGCCCAACTCCATATCAGTGAGTCTCTTCGCTTCGTAGTAGGAGACGTACAGATCAATCATCTTACTACGGATGAAGGTCACATATTTGAACTTGTAGTAAGAAGAATGATCACCTCTGCAGTTGGCACAGACAAATGAAGAGGAGATACATTCGTTCCTGCTGTGATCTAACGATAAGCACTTGGAGCAGGAAGGGACGCTGTTGCACCAAACCTTAGTATGACCCAGCCTATGACAGACTATGCACTGCATAGGTCTGGGCGGAGAACGAGAGACGGGGAATGACTCGTGTTCAAATTTGACTATCAGGTGGGTTGGGGGAGTTAAAATATAGTAGAAGCTTCCCATAACGTGCGCCATCGTAAGGGGAACTAAAATGCTTGATGTCAGAGATAATATTGCCTTTGTCAGGATGGGCTTGGAGGTCTTCCAAGGTGACGGATCGCCGGATCCCATAAATAATATGATATTTCTTATTTATTTTTCAAGCATTGTCACTTTTTCCCAGCATCACCATTAAACAAACAACAACAAAATCAAACAAAAATCAATCGAATTCCATTTTATCAAACTATTTACATTACAAAACCGAATCATATCGGAATACATTAAAATATGGAATCAATTGAAAAACCAAAGCAGACAAAGACAAAAACACACACAGAAAGCAATTAGACCAAATAGGAACACTAAAAATCAACGAAAAAGACCCAAACAAGATAAATAAAGCAGCAAACAAAAAGACAATTCAATAACAACGAGAAAAGAGTTAAAATAGCGGACGAACCAAAATTGTAAAAATAGAACTATATACAAAAATAAACAACAACTATTTACAATAAAAATATATCTCTACAACAAGTTAACAAGTGTATAAGTTAAAAACAGAAACCAGTAACAAAACAAATAAGAAATTAAAATTAAAAACATTTATAATTAAAACAATCCCACATATCCAAGCACAGGTAAAAAAAATTTTTTAAAATTAGTTAAAATAGTTCAAAAAGTTAAAATATATTACCTCTTTCAGACAACTATACAAGACTACAAAACATTCACCACCGAGGGCCAAAAGGGGTAGGAGTGAAATTTTATAACTTCGGGTAGAACACAAATTATTCATTTGGTGGATCTACCCAATGGTCCTCCATGTATTGCCGAGTAAATTTCCATATGAAGGACCATTTTTTCATATACCTTGATATGTTTTTACTCGCCAGATAACAGCATTTGTCACTGTTTCTGTAAGAGTTTAATTCTTTTATAAATAACCTCCAAGAGTTGAACCGATCATTGTGAAACCAGGCTATTATAGCTTTTTGTATCGACGATAACATTATCATAATAATTTCATTTAACAGGAATTTACTATTTATTTTTTCCACTATGGGGATTCCATTCATAATAAATTGTTTCCAATCTTCTTCTTTTCCCCCACAGTGGATTATTAGTCTTATCATAAAATTCCTGATATTATGGGTGGCTCTGCACTCGAAAATATAATGTTTCTCGTCAGCTGTTTCAAAATCGAACCAGCAGATATTATTGATATATCTCCCGATCTTATTTAAAAAATCAGGAGATACTCCACCTCGATTTCTAAATCTGTATGCCCTCTGGGTAGTCTGGGTTAAGAGAGGATTATTCCATGTTGTTAAAACACTATTCCTATCCATATCCTCCCTCAGATTATCTAGAATAACCTTATCTAGTAGTTTATAATTTTTTACATCCACTTTGTTATTCTTCACCCAAACCACCAAAGAGTGCATACATCTTCTTTTACACTTGTCTACACTTTTATGTTCATTCTTAATTATTCCTCTGCATAATTGGTCGATTTTGAACAACTTACCTTGATTAAAGGTTTTCCTGACTTTCACAATGAACGGTAAGAGGTTACTTAATTCATTCCTCGTAAGTTTCTTAAAAAAAGGGTTACCCTCTTTATTTAATATGGGGAAAACCCTATCAAAGTATATACTTTTCACTCCATTGATTGTATTTACAACGAAACTACATCTGAACAATTTTTTTAAATCATTTAAATTGCTCAGACCTAAACCCCCTTTTTCAACCTTTCGGTAGTAAGTGCTTTTCGGCATCCACCGCTTCCCCGCATTAACCCATCTAATAATGGAACCCATCATCCTATCAATCCACTTAACAGGTGGCTCCAAAATTCTTAAGATATAATTTATTTTTGGTATGACCACACTATTAATCAACATTGTTCTGTCTCTAATGCTAAGATGACTATAATAGGGGGTCCACTGCAGGACAAAATTGTTCCAACCATCATCCAAGCTGGAATAATTCTTGATCTCTCTTTTATTACCTAGCTGCATCCCCAGGGTTTTGAGATTTTCCGCCACCCCTATACCATACTTTTTTCTTAAACTACCATCATCCACCTTAGAATAATTCAAGATGGATGACTTTGAATAATTTACAATAGCATTAGAGGCACTCATATACCTTTTTAATTCTGAAATGGTTTTTTCCAGTTCTTGTTCGTCATTCAGGAAGAAGACAACATCATCGGCATAAGCCGAATAGATGGGCAAGACAATGTCCTCTTCCTTCCTATAAGATAAAATATTATGACTAACGTTCTTTAAGAGTGCCTCCAATGTTAAAATGTAGAGTATAGGGGATAACGCATCTCCTTGTCTAATTCCAGAGACCATTTTAATGTCTCCGGACCTTTTCCCATTTAGGCAGATGCAGCATCTCTGATTTGTCAAAATTAAACTGATCCAGCTCAATAATGATGGTGGACAATCTAAATGCTGTAATATACCAATCAAAAAGCCATGATCAACACGATCAAAGGCCTTTGACTGGTCTAGTCCGACAATGAAACCACCCTTAATGCGCATGTATTCATCCATATCTCTGATCACATTCAGATTGTCAGTAATCCTCCTGCCAGCAATAAAGGCAGTCTGACAATCAGATATGACCAGGTCAAAGAAGGATCTATATTTTTCGACCAATATCTTGGAGATAATTTTTATATCATTGTTAACCAAAGATATTGGTCTATAATCAATTACTTTTTCTGGTTGATCCTTCTTTGGTAACAGAACAATATCAGCTGTAAATAAGGATTGACAATCAGCTGTGCTAATAATGTAGTCATAAACCACCTGAAGGATGGGGATAATATTCTCTAGATGGTAGACTTCAACCGGGATACCATCCCTGCCTGGGGCGGCATTCTTATTAAGCGACTTTATCGCTTTTTTTATTTCACTTTTGGTGAAGGATAAATTACTATCCTCCCCAATCACGAATGCCTTCCAATCTTTTATGTTACTTATGTATTCTTCATCTATGGCCATACTATTACCATAAAGCTCCCTATAATGATTTTCGAACTCATTTAGTATTTCATCGGTGTTTAGAACAACACTATCGTTCGAAACTATTCTATGAATCATTATAGGGCTATTATTCCTGATTAAACGCTTCAGCCGACTCGATGTAAGGGACTGCAATCCTATTTTTTGTTTGTAGAACTTATCAATTAGTGTATTACTTAAATATTCATTCTTAATTTTATAATTTCTTATTTCGCGGCTAATTAAGATCTTAAAGAATTCCCATAGTTGGACAGGGTTGTCATTATATTTTAAATAGTCAAAAAATTTCAATAAAAATTCGTTGACATAGGCGCAGCAATCTTCATCTTGTAATTTCCAAACAGGAACACTAGCTGCGCCCAATCTTCCCATTTGCTTTTTATCTAAATCCAATGACAACCATATTCTTTTATGGTCCCCCCTGTCCAACTCTTTATTAATACCTACAGACGCTACATTACCACTTAGATCCCTAGAGACATAGAAACGATCCAGTCTTGCCTTGGAATCGTTTCTAGCCCAGGTGTAGCTCTGTAAGGTACCATTCTTTAGCCGCCAAATATCATATAAGCAGTATCCCCTCACCAAGTCGCCCAAAGCGCCAACCAAGGTTGGTCGCCACTCTCTATTAGGGATTCTGTCAATCAATGGGTCCAGGGTGCAATTCCAATCACCCATTAATATGAATTGGTCATCAATATGTTTATGTAGGAATTGACTTATAAGATTGATGACCTGATTGGCCTCTTTCCCACCTTGAGGAATGAGAGTGTTGACCAACCATATCTTTCTATGTTTATATACGAATAATATGGCCATAGCATAAGCATTACTAATCACTATTTTTTCACTTATAAGATTCCTATATGCATTCGGGATAAAGAATGCCACCCCATTATAGCAGTGGGTAGCCGGCGAATAATGGATATCATAATCCAACTTAAATAAGTTAATCCAGTCTGGCGGGGTCCTAGAATGGACACCAAACTCTTGGAAAGCGAATATAGCTAATTTATTTTCCATCAAAATATCCAATAAAAAATTCTTATTTGCGTAGCCGTGCAGATTTCTAATGTTCCATGAAATAATTTGTAATTTATCCATTATTATTTTTAGAAGAGGGGTTATTTATCTCTTAATCATCTTTACCCCTCTCCAAAACTAAAATTGCTCTGTGCAACTTTTCATGGAAGATCTTATCTCCCTTACCGGAAGATATCATCTGCAGGGCTACTCTTATAAAATCCTGTTTGTAATAATTATAATTTGCTATACTTTTAGCTAGTTTTCGCTTCCCAAACCTGGAGTCCATCAAAATAGCGGGGATGTCTCTTTGTAGTCTTGAGTCTAAATCATTATTACCCACTATATCATCTTTCTCCTTTTGTTCTTCTTTCTCATTATTTTGTATAGATACTATCATTTTATCATTTTTTCCCTTATCATTTTTTTGTTCATCTTCCGTCTCCTCATTATTAATCCCATTATTTTCTATTTTCTCATTCTCCATCAAACTACACAATTTTTCTGCCTCCTTTAGTTTCATATCATCATCATGATCCTCATCAATCTCTTGATCTTTATCATTTATCTCATCTTCCCCATCTTTTACTAATTCCATTGATTCACAATTTTCTTTTTCTTGTATTTCCTCCACCATCTCTTTATCGTTTTCATTCACCTCTTGACCTTTTTTTTCCTCTATCTCATTTACCATCTTTCTCTCTACTTTGCGTCTTTTTCTTTTATTTTCCACTAATTCATACCGATCATCATCTTCTACGTCTTTATCTATTATCTCTTTCTCCTGTAGTTCCAACAATCTTTCTTTCTCCATATTATCCTCTTCTTCCCCTTTCGCTCTTAACTCAGTGCAGTCCTTAATCAAATGATCCAAGGCACCACAGTGGTAACATCTCTTTACCTCTTTTAAAATTCGAATTTGGTGCCTTTGATCTAAAACCTCCACTGATACAAATTCAGGGATTTGGACATCCTTTTTTGGAACCACATAAATATATTTTGAAAAGGTCAAAACTCCTCTGTATCCTTTCATATATATGGGGAAGACTTTAGATTTAATAATAAAGAACTTTTTGAGCTCGGTCAAGATTTTACTATAGGGGATAGAGGGGATTACTCCCTGCAAAATAATCTTTATTGTTGCAGGGTTATGCTTTTCTACATCGAGTAATTCCCCTCTAACATGTACTCCATTATCTAATAATTTCTGTATAAATTCATCTTTCACCATGTATACATGTGTATACAGGCTATCAAGCCTTCCGATGGCTCTAATAGAGTTGTCACCACATAATTCCACAATACTCTTTACATACTCCACTACCCTAGACCCATCAACTGTTCTGATGACAACTCTATTATTCTCTAAGTTGATACTTATTTCATCCTCATTCAGTTGTTTACTCCCAGTCAACTTAGAACTATAAGTCGGTGTGGTGCCATTTTCGGCCTCCATACTCATAGAATATTACACTAAATCTACTAAGGATTCAGATATTTCCAATTAATTTATGTTCATATGACAATTTCTTATTTTTAAATTTTTTCCCTTTTTTTTTTCAATTTAATTTTTTATTTTTTAATTTTTTTAATACAGTTAATAGAAAACAATTTTTTAACCTCTAAATAATCTAGTAATCAATTAAAAAACATTAATAATCATATTTAACTACCTCTAATTAATGTTAAGTCAGTAAACAAAAGACAGGAGGTTTCCTACTTCCTGTTCAACAGGAAGTAGCACCCACAACCTCGATACAACAATCAAAAATCTATCAATTGAAACCAAACAAAAACCATATACTATGTAAACCAAACTCAGGCCTGACAGCCTGCTCACCTTAATCTGACACCAATTAAGGCATCAGACAGCCCCAACCAAGCTACAGAATTACATTTTAACACATAAAAAAATTGTGTTAAAATTCACTATGAGGAGGTTAGCCAACTAAACTTCTTAAAAGACAAAAACCAAATTTCCTTATTAAAAACCGAACATATTTTAGTATATTAATGTTCCCTACCACCTTATACAAAAACTTATACCAAGTTTTTCAATGATGGAGAAGCTACACCTCAAAAAATCGAAAATTTCGAGGAGCACTTCAATGACTTCCTACCTGCACCTGCGGAAGGATCATTATTTATCCCATAAATAAAGCCCACAGAAGAAGTTAGGAATTTTGGGACTTCAAAAGCGAGCTTAAAAAGGCCGATGTCAGAGAATTTTAGGCAGGAGAGGGCTTGAGCCTTTGAAGAAAACTTAACCAGAAATTTTCCAGAACTTAATTTGGTCACAGTAGGGGAGGAACCAATAAGGGTAGCGATGGTCCTGCGCAAGAGGCTCGGAGAAATGGAATCGCTCGAGTTATCATTAACTTCCCCAGATCGCCGCGACGGGTCCGGAGGGGGCGCTTTCCCACTGGAGGAGGTAACTAACACTATCAACCATGGGCGAACAGCCAAAGCGAGTTGGGATTGGAGCTCACTCCGAAGGGATTCCTGATCTTGTGAAATCTGCATGGCCCCTCCGTGGGCACTACCTTGACGTGGTGGAGGGGCTTGAGTGCCTCAGTGACGCTAAGGGCTATGCTGGATCGGGTCACCCATGCCAGACAGGCCTTAGCAGAGAGGCCAGACTAAAAGTGTCCGGTCGGTAGTGGACCCTCCCAAAGGGACCGGTGCTCGCAATGCAGGCATGTTTTCGACATGGCCTCCATTACGACCAGTACGTCCACCTGCGTGTTTGCCGTGCGTAGCGACCCTACTTCTGGGGAAAGGGGGATCCTGGTGGTTGAGGGAAGGCTTACCGGAACAACACACCACTTTGGCCCCTGCTTCTCGGAAGGATGGGTGGTCTGGATGAGCCCGTCCAGATCAATCGGCTGGTCGTCGCTCCTTGGAGCTTCGGCCATAGGGTTAGGCGCTGCCTATATCTTCCTCGTATCCCTGATGCCAATGTGCATCCCCTTGTTGGGCTCGGTGGTGGGTGGGGAGCGAGGGAGATGAAACTTTACAACATTTACTATGGGTAAAAATAATAAGCAGATTAAACAAACTAATAATAGTTATCGTGATGGGAGACCTAGTAGAAGACCGCCAAGAAATCCGAAGTTTTTGGAGATGAAATTGGCAAGTGGGGAGTCGTTTAAGACCATCTCCCCCTTTCTAATTTCTAAAGAACTCAAACGCGTCGTTGGGGATACGAAACATGTCAAGAGACTTTTTAATGGCAATCTATTGATCGAGGTTGTCAAGGATAGGCAAGCCACCACCCTGCTATCCTTGAAAAAGTTTGCAGGGAAAGCCATTTCGGTTTCTCCCCATGCAACTTTGAACTATAAAAAAGGTGTTTTCACGTGCCAGGATCTGGAAGGAATAGAGGATGAGGAAATCATTGCCGAATTGGATGATCAATCTGTTGTTGACATTCGCCGGATCGCTCCAAGGAGGAATGGTGTTCCTCATCCTACAAATTCCTTCATTGTTACCTTTGAGGGAACAGTTTTGCCAGATACCATCTATGTCGGCTATATCCAATGTCACGTGAGACCCTTTATCCCCAACCCGTTGCGATGCTTCCAATGTCAGAAGTACGGCCACACAAGAACAAACTGTCATTTTAATGCAGTCTGTTGTAAGTGTGGCCTGCCTGGACATGAGATGGAAGATTGTTCTAACGAGTTACGGTGTTGTAACTGCAAGGGAGCCCATTCTGCCCTTTCGAGAGACTGTCCTATTTGGCGGAAGGAAAAGAAGATCCAAGAGATTCGTGTCCTTGGGAATCTGTCTTTTCCGGAAGCGCGTAGGCAGGTAGAACAAAATGAAGTCCGGAACTATGCAGCAGTGGTTAAGAGTCGTCCTTCGATTAAGTCTGTTGGAACAATGACTGACTTGAGTATCGCAGACTTTTCTTGTGGAACTTCCACCTCCACAGGACCTTCTGCTAGCACTAGTCAGACTTCGAAGTCAGTTACACCACCTGGAACTCCTCCAAAAACTTCGGAAAGGGAAGAGGGTAAGAAACGCTCGTCAGAGGTGTCACCTTCCTCTGACCCCTCCAAAAAACGTATAGTACTTTCTACTCCAAATTCTCCAGTTCTGGGGGGAGGGCCAGACTTCCCTTTAAACTTGGACGTGTCTCCTACTGAGGAGATGGAGTTATCCCGGGAGTTTAAACTTTCATCTTAAAACCTCCATCATGGCACTGTTACAATGGAATCTTAACGGATTCTTTTGTCGCTTAGAAGACCTGAAGCTTTTAGTTAATAAGTTCTCCTTCTCCTTATTGGCTTTGCAAGAAACGTTTCTCTTGCCATCCCAGTATCCGACCCTAAAAGGGTTTAATTTAATAAGGAAGGACTATACAATGGGAAATAAAGCCTGTGGCGGTGTTGCCATCTTACTTCAAAGATCCTTGCCTTTTACTACCATTAATTTAACATCGAATCTCCAGGCAGTAGCAGTTAGAGTGTTATTCAAAGACCTCTCACCTCTAACTGTTTGTTCACTGTATCTACCTCCAGATCAATATACGGACGAAACATCTTTGTCATCTCTACTGTGTGAACTTCCAAGCCCCTTTCTAGTTCTGGGTGATTTTAACGCCCATAACCCCATTTGGGGGTCTATAAAGCTCTCTGAAAGAGGATATATGATAGAAAGAGTTTTGAATGCTTTTAACATCAATTTGTTAAACGATGGCTCTCCAACATTTCTCCACTCAGCCAACGGCTCTCTGTCATGCATCGATCTATCTATATCCTCTTCATCTTTTACACCTAATTTATCCTGGAGCATATTCTCAGATTTACATGGTAGTGACCATTTCCCGATAAGTATTTCCCTGAGTTCTTTATCCTTTTCCAACCCTCTACCACGTTGGAAATTGGATAAAGCAGATTGGCAGGTCTTCCAATCCCATCTACAGTTTGAGAATAAAACACCCTTTCCATCTGTAGATGAGGCTGTAGAGGATTTCACTTCCCGCATCCTCCATGCGGCAGAACAATCCGTTCCAAAATGTCGATCCTCTTCCACGAAAATACCAGTGCCATGGTGGAATGAAGAATGTGCCCTAGCGGTTCGAGAACGAAAGAGAGCTCTCCGCATTTTCTCCGCACAACCAACTCTCGAGAATCTTATCACTTATAAACAGAAAAGGGCCAGTTGTAAACTAATCATTTCCACAAATAAGAGACTCTGTTGGAGGGATTATATTTCCTCCATTAATAGGAACACCCCTCTTCAAACTGTATGGAACATGATTAGGAAAATAAATAGAAAAAGACTCCCGGATAAACTCCCTTCTCTCACTGAAAATGGGCATATACACTTTCACCCGAAGGAGGTAGCTAATATCCTCGGAAAGACATTTGCTGAGGTTTCACAAATAAAACATGACTCAGCCTCCTTTCAAAGACAAAAACTTATTGAAGAATCGCATGTTATAAACTTTAAATCTCGAAACTTCGAGAAATATAATCTCCCGTTTACTTCGCGGGAACTGCATTTTGCCCTTCGTTGTTCCAGAGATTCTGCACCAGGCCCAGATGGAATCTTATACGCTTTCCTGAAACATCTCACGAGGGAAGCTTATGCTCATCTTCTCTCTTTATATAACTACATTTGGTCATTAGGAGAGATTCCAACTTTGTGGAGAGAAGCAATTGTTATTGCTATTCCCAAACCAAATAAAGATCACTCTTGTGCTTCAAACTATCGACCAATTGCGCTAACCAGCTGTCTATGCAAAGTCTTGGAAAGGATGGTCTCTGTCCGATTTATCTGGTACCTGGAAAAAAACCACCTGCTGTCTAGGTTTCAGTGCGGTTTCCGCAAATCCCGCTCAACTGTTGATCACCTTCTTCGGTTGGAGCATGAGATTCATCTAGCGCAGAGACATAGACAACATGTCGTAGGGGTTTTCTTCGATCTGGAAAAAGCCTACGATACAACTTGGAGGCATGGAATAGCAATACTTTTGCATAAATACGGTCTTACAGGACACCTTCCCTCTTTCCTGTGTAATTTCATGACGAATAGAACATTCCGAGTTCGCGTTGGGTCAACACACTCAGAACCTTTTACACAGGATAATGGTGTCCCACAGGGATGTGTGCTGAGTCCTTTCCTTTTCCTCATTGCTATTAATGAGGCTTGTTTACAACTTCCATCTACTGTGAACTATTCCCTGTACGTTGACGATATTGCCATCTACTGTCGAGGGTCCTCAATGTTCTTTATTGAGCGTCAACTGCAACTGGCCGTCAACAAGCTTGTAACCTGGAGCAACGAAGTAGGATTTAAATTTTCACCCCAAAAAACAAGGGCCGTTCACTTTTGTTTTTTGAGAGGTCTCCATCCAGACCCAGACCTTACACTTTATGGATCCCCTATTTCAGTGGTGGACTCACATAAATTCCTGGGTCTGACATTTGATAGGAAATTATCATGGCTCCCACATATTCGTAATTTAAAAGCGAGATGCTTACAAGCCATGAATGTTTTGCGCTCCATCTCCGCTACCAAATGGGGTGCGGATAGGAAGATGCTTCTTTTTTTATACGGCTCTCTAGTTAGATCTAAATTGGACTACGGAAGTATTGTGTATGCATCTGCTTCAAAAAGTACTTTGAAGCTGTTAGACCCCGTTCACAATCTAGGCATAAGAATTGCCATAGGAGCGTTCCGAACAAGTCCGGTAGAGAGCCTTTATGTAGATGCTTCTGAACCCCCGTTATGGTTAAGAAGAGCAAAACTCCTCCTGAAATATGCTCTTCGCATATATGGTGAAAGTCGGCACCCAGCTTTTGCCTGTCTCTTTGGTAAACCTAGAGTCCCTCCCCATCACTCTTATAGAAGCATCAACAATTGGTTCCAGAATCTTCTGGAGAGCCTGAACCTCTCATTTCCAGCCATGCATAGCCGAGAGGTCAGAGATGTCCCTCAGTGGATTCTTCCCCAACCAGATGTAAATTACAATTTATTCGGTGGGAAAAAATCAAATTTTTTGGAAGCCGAAATCAACGCACTCTTTAAGGTTTTTTTAGAAACCCTTCCTGATGGCTTCCACATATATACAGATGGGTCCAAATCAGAGGACGGGGTTGGCTGTGCATTCCTTATAGAT
>JAHWFO010091270.1:0-10088 GCA_023313115.1 Rhysida immarginata
ATCATGTTCTCATTCTGTACCATATTTTCTGTATATAAAGGCTTATGTCCTCTTGTGTGTATCCTTGATAAAGCCGGGAATAAATGGCGAAACTAGTCGGAAACTCTGTTCTCCCTTTGTTATAATTTCTTACCCAAATGTATAGATGTTCTTTTATAAAAACCCAAGCAGATTTCTTAAAAATTCATTAAGATACCGCCGATAGAATGAGTTGAATTCCAGTTGCTCTCAAAAATAAACAAAACGATAATGGGTTTTCTTCAAATTTTTATTTTTGGATCGGACACCAGTATCAAATTCTTTCTTAAGCTAATATGAAGCCAATATAAAGTCAATACGCCTTCATATCATCGTATGGAGAAGAAGTTGATATGGGTGTCTGGTCCAAAAATAAAAATTTGGAGAGAGCCCCTTATCGTTTTGTTTATCTCTGAGAGCAACTGAAATTCAACTCATTCTATTGGCGATATCTTTCTGAATTTTCACGCTATTCACTTGGGCTTTTTATAAGAGTAACTCTATAGATTTGGCTAATAAATTATGGAAATGTCACTTTGGTAACCCATGCGCATGCGCAGTTAAATATTACTTTGAAAAAAGCTCAAATTTCATCAAGTATTTATTATTTTAATTTTTGGATTGCAGAGGTTTGTCTCTACTGTAATTTGTCAAGTTTCCTAAAAATGGCATTGCAATGAGTTGAAAACCCTGCAGATTATAAACAAAAAACTTATGAAAACATTTCGATTTTTTTAAAGAAACCTTTATAACTCCATGAATATACGTGCTATAGAGCTTTTACAGCACGTGACCGCGTAAGGCATTCTGGGTTTAGGTTGCTTAGCAACTCGGGACGCAGAACTAGGTCAGCCATCTTGGATAACAAGCACGCTTCGCACACGCTAGTCGCTATGGCAAGATAGCATATTACACGAATCTCCCAATCCATGCACAACTGAGATATGAACAAAAAATTTCTGATATTGATAGTATTGATCCTTATACCCTTATTAAATCAGGAGTTTACTTTAGAGAAAAGAAGTTTGCCTTGTTGGATCTCATCTTAATTTCAAGCTACGTCGTCCACAAGCACAGCCGGATCACACGCAAACAAATCACTCTATGCATACAAGAATTTTTTGTGTGGCTGGGTCCTCGAAGTCGGCTACAAACAAATTAATGTTAATACACTCGTTTATAGCAAGGTATGTAATAAATGAGCCACCGAAAGTAAAATTTCAGGATAAAAGTAAAGCGCAGCATCCCCTAATTTTCTCGGCTAACATCGATCAGCCCCGTCGCGTTTATGCTCTGAATTTATTATCGCAGAATATCTAATTAATATGTAAATGAGTTATAGTGTTATAGAAATTAAATTTAAATAAATATAAGCAGGAAAAAAAAATAACGAAAGTTCCGTGGCGATGAACTTCGGCTAACGGACGATCACTGGCATAGCCCCCATTTACTATTTAGGGGGCTATGCCGGCATAGCCGTCCATCATTTATCGTACTCCTTCATGGAATTTTCGTGATTTTTTCCCTATATAAATTTCTAAAAATATAATTTCCATAATATGATAAATCATTTACATATTAATTAGATATGTTACGATAATAAATTCAGAGCACAAACGCGATGAGGCTGATCAATGCCAGCCGAGAAAATTGGGGGCCGCTAATCTGAACTTCATCAATTTCTGATACACCAGACTCCTTTCGGAAAATTACGACGAACAGCCTTTATTTAATTAAACAAGCGTTTTCTGTATGTAGTATCCAGATTGAATATCATTCTAAGAAATGATTAGAGTAGACACGCCAGTATTTTATACTTCGCAGTTGTGGAGTACAACTCTTTCTTCGTGGAGTACAACTCTTTAATCGCGGCGAGCCAAGCTCTTCTTCTCCTCTGTGTTATTTCGAAGATTAGCTTATCTTAGTGCCTCTGAACTACAGGTATTCTGTAAAACTATTTTAATCTATCTATAGAAATTAGAACATCCTAAGATGCAGCAAAAAGGCATTGTATAATGAATTCCAGAGCGTGTGTGAGTAGCGAACTGATAGCGAAGAAAGCGAGTACCTGTTTGCTTGTTATCCAATATGGCGGCGTCGTGTCGATGACATCACAATGACGCACGATGACGCGTAGTGAAAAAGCTCTATTATTATACGAAAGGACACAGATAATTAAGATAAGCCTCCTAATCGTATGCTACAGCTTCAACGCATTTCAAGCATTATTTTTACAGGGAAATCCCAAACGTTATTATTTTTGTTTACTTTGTTGCTGGTCCCCTATTAGTCTTCGGGGCAAAACTTTAGCTGAAATATATGAGGTGTAACATGCTCTTTACATCCCTGAAATTTTAGGATAATTCATCAAGCATTTTTTTAGATATTTCACAAAAAGTCTAAAATTGAAAGTGCCAGATTACTTTTGGGTAGATTGTGTATGTGACAAACCGGATAAAATAGGAAATGAAACAATCTCTATATTTCAAAAATAAAAAAGAATTAACCCTATTTAATCGATAAAAAATATTAAAATAATTATTTATATCTTAACAAAAAAAAGTCGATACAAATTATTAATTATAAAAGCTTTATTTTTCTCTAAACAAGTGTTAAATGATCAAATATTTTCCAGATTTACAAGTTTAAAATTGAGTATTATAACTGCAAAGGAATATCAAAAGTAGAGTCTTCTTTTAAAATATCTATATGTTATCTTTTAAATATTTCTGAAATATCTATAACAGATAACATAATATAGATATATTTGTTTTCAACCTAGCTGAAAAAATCTTCTTCTGATTGAACGTCACACAATAAGGTGAGTCCCAAAAAGATATGAGTAATTGTAGTTTACACAGGATAGGTAGTTCTAGAAAAATTCAGTCAGAGATATGTACTCAGTATTACAAAAAAGAAATGTATTAACAAGCAAAAACATTTTACTTGTAAAAATTGAATTGAAGTCAATTAACTATCCCTTAATCTCATGAACACTAATAAAAAAATTGTTAGTCACAATTTCTGTGATCTTGTTAGTTACTTATCATTTTGCCGTGCATACTGATGACCTTAAATATTCTGTTTGGCGTTGATGCAATAAATTAGACTTCTGTAGTGATTTTCATCCATTTATTCTTTATGGTATGTTGCAAGCGATAGTATTTAAATATTGGTGTCCATTCTCAAACATTTTCCTTACAAGAATTCCCTACATGTTCTCCATAGGATTGAGATCCAAGGAGAGTGCTGGCCAGTCAATTATCAATTATAGGCTCACCATTTGCCAAAAACAACTCATACGTATATTTTGCGGTATGGATGGGGGCATTGTCCTGCTCGAAAAATGAATATTTTTTTTCCAATTTATTCAAAAATGGTAACAGATAATCACCAAGCAATTAAGGTAGTCAATTGCATTAATTCGCTTATCATCAAATGCAATGCCAGTCTTTCCATGAGAGCTGAAATCAGTCCATGCTATAACTGATCCTCCTCCTTGTTGTCGCTTGAATTATATGGACGATTCTTGACGTACATCATACCGTGTATACTGCCATCCATCTGGGTCCTCTAGATTAAATTTTTTATCACTGAAAATGATTTCTTTCCATTTGTCAGTCCATCCCATCCTCCCCTGGTCCATTGAACACGTATATCCTTATGATATTGTTTTAAGTTTCGAGTACATTTCTTTTATTTTATATTGAAAGTGGGAACAATAAGCTAGCACCCTTCCAATTGTTGATTTACTTACTTAGAGGTTGATTCTTGCTGCTATTGTTCTAAAAGAGGTACCATTTTTGGCACCATCTCTTACTATAAGGCTGTTAGTTTTGATGGGCGACCAGTACTTTTCTCTACTCCGTATTGTTCATGCAGACGTAAAAAATTAGCTCTTGCACCAGGTTATTGTTGTAATCTTCTTGCAATTACCCTTCCAGAGCGCCCTTCTCCATTGAGGTCTGTGATTTGCCTTTTTTCAATATCTATCACAGGTTTTATTCCTTCTGATTGCTAATATTAGCTGCACAGGTTGCATTGAAATTTCGCCATTTGTAATTTGAAATTAGCGACATTTATTGACATAAAAACAAAGATGTTCATACAATAGAAGTAGTCCAAAACGATCTTGGGTTGGAATGAATAAAAGACTCAAGTGACCTGAAGTAAAGCTGCTTGTCAACTAGCCAAAGTTCTTTGAACAAACGCCTAGTCTCCGAAAACTCCGCGTAATCACAGGGATCCCGCGATATCTTAAACTTTTTGTGTAATTGTTTTTTATGCTATCATGCCTCTTTCGTGCGCACGGAGATCCATTTCGGGAACGAACGGGAGCGTGCAGAGTGCATAACGCAAGAGCCTATACCCATTCTCCGATTATATCTTTGAAAAGTTCTGGAAATCGCATGATGTGTAATCTCAATTATACCTTTCCATATAGTATCAGCATCATTAGTAGATAAAACATCACTCCAATCTGCGTTCAAAATGATCTGATATAAGATATTAAAGTCGCCACTGAAAAAGTTAAAGTCCGATTCATTATACTGGCAGGAGTTGACAAAGGAAAGCGGAAAACGGACAAAGAGAGGAGGATGATAATTATCAGCAACAACCACAGCCTCCTCGGCCTGCGATACCGTCAACACCGTTTTGGTCAGTCAGATCAAGCTCTGCAAGCCAGCTGGTAACAAATAAGCTCATTTGGTTATGTTGGACAGAATGGACGTTCAGTCCGCTACCGTCGGAGAAGTTAAAATCTCCGACAATAACTATTTTAAACGAGGAACATGAAAAAAAAACTGATAAATCCTCAAGAAACGTTTCCAGATCGCCATTACGTATAAGAGGAGGAATATAAACGTTGCACAAGAGGATGGAGTTTAGCAATACCGCCTAGAGAGAAAGCCTGCTCACGGAAAAATCTTACATTGTTACATCACTTACGGTAGGGACAAATTCGGGCTTATTATTGGTAGAAATATGATCATTACCAATGTATGACGTTTTCGCGCTCAGGCTTTGAGTAGTGGTGGTGTTGAGTCTAGTCGGCCATCAGGTTGCGGCAGGGCCGTACCCGGAATTTTTTTTCGGAGGGGGCTCAGGGGGGCTGGCCCAATCTTGCTCTTCTGGAGGGGGGGGGGGGCACGTAACACATTTAGTTGACACGGGGGCCCCCTTCCGGGGGGGGGGGGATGCAGCTGATCCTCAACGTCGTCCGTTACCTTTCCGTTGACATTTATAACGTCGCAGTTAGAGCACCGCCATGATGCTTTCACTCGCTGAATGTCGTCATTTGGCGATGTTCATACATTAAGTGTAACGTGTAAATGCAGAGTATACGTGAATAACGCAGTGGAAAATGAAAGTTACACGTGAACAGGGTAAGGATAATAAATAAATATTTAATTTGATACATAAGAAAGCAAAAATAAACCAGGGCCTAAAATCAAGGCCAAGGAGCTAAGACTCAACTCCTAGCATAACGCAAGTAAAACAAGAAGCAAAGCTTAATTAAACATTCAAACACAATTGATAAATATAAACTACAATCTGAGCCAAACAAACTTAAATGACTTACATATGATAATACCAACACATTACCTAAAATTGTTTAATACATATGACAACAACAAATTAATCAGCATGAGGCGATAACTACGCCACCAATCAGTCGGATGGGCTGGCCGATTAACAAAGTAACACCTTAGCCTAAGCAAAGCTACGGATAAACCAAAGAACAGCTTGTTCAGCTACATGACATAAATAAGAATTAATTAACAATCACAATTCTTATTCACTTAAGAAATTATCATAATATTACTCAAAGCACTCTAATTAGCTTAATCTAGCAAATGAGTACACTTCTTATTCACTTAAGAAATTATCATAATATTACTCAAAGCACCCTAATTAGCTTAATCTAACAAATGAGTGAAATTCATATCACCTAACCAAATTCTCGATTAGCAAACTATATGGCCTCTTAAGATCATTAAGTCTAAGACAAAATCCAGAAAGTCTAACTAAATACAATTCAACGGCTGGAGAAAGAAACAAACTCTGATACACAAAAATTAGTTAACGAGAGAATAAATCCAGCCTATAATAAAAATAACCAAGTTCGTTCAGTCCTATGAGTCAATAAGCACAAGTTCGTGAGACACTGATTGAGTGAATAAATACAAGACAGACTCCGCTAATAAAATTTGATAATAAGACTGGGTCTACATTTAGCATGAACACTGAGTCTTTAGACATAATAGCACTGAGTCTTTATTACATGAAACACTGAGTCCATAATCTAGGTTACACTGAGTCCATAAGATAGAAAATCTTATCGAAGTTACACCTCACCGTTCAACAATCACACAAATTAAAGCCTAGAAGGGCGAACACTGACAAAGCGAAGCATAAAGAATTATGTAACATATGGGGAACTAAAGTAATGGGTTAAAACACCCATCCCCACTCAGTCACAAACACCTGTGCACCTTTCCTTTTTTTTGACACTTACAGCCAGCGTAAAGTTCCGTAAAGGCACTTTATTTATTTGGTATAACATAGGCGAATCCGTACTGCGCCGACAGGTAGGCGTTTAAACCTGACGGGAAACGGCCTCTTATCGTCGACCGCTCGTCGAGCTCCCTGCCTTGGAAGTCACTCAACGCGGACGACAAGAAACGGGGGTCATAGCGCGTTAATGTAAGAGTACTTACAGAGAACGTTGCTGACGTGGAGAGCGTTCTTCCCACTCCAAGCCTCGGGATATCTTCATGTCGTCTCGTACTGTCGGGGACGCCGATATCGACGGAATTGCTCCTCTTCAAATTCGCCGCCTGCGGGGCTTCACCGTCGAACACTCCTCGTCTCGGCGTGGAGAACTGTCGACTCGGTGTATCGCTACCTCCGCCCGGCTGAAGGTCCGTGCGTTGACGTCCTTTGCTTTCGACGACAAAAAGTTCTCCTCCCGTAATCCACTTCTCTCCTCGAAACTCCCGCCAAGAAAACTTCGCTGCTCCGTCACGAAGCCTCCCTGCGGCATCATTGGTTCGGGCGTGTTGATGGTTGTGACGACACTGTCTGCCCCGCTCCTCCCCTGCCTTCGAACGGGTGAATACACGCGAGCGGTAATAGCAGGCAGTGTCGCGGGAAATCACGTCAGGATCGGATTTCCGTGACATTAAGCATGAAATGGGAGATGACAATCGCCTACACACGCAATATAAGGCTGCCGTCCATGAATATGGTCATTACAAGCAGTGCAGAACCCTATTGTTCCCTGTTTACCTTTTTTTCTATTTTTTGCCATGCAAGAGCGAAACGAGCGGCCAACTAAAGTTCTAGATAGATAAAGTCTATTTGCGTCAATAAAGTATGGTCACTCTTTTCCCCGTCAATAAGGTTTTTACGTTGTCCAGAGGACATGTCACGCTAAAGCTAACGAAATGCTATCTCTTTTAACACTCCAGAGGTGGCGCGGGTGTTTGTAACACTGATGGTGGCGCCCGGTCTGTGAGACCGAATTTTGAAACTACTTTTTTTCTAATCATCAAAAATAAAATTAATGAATATTTTTATCTGTCATTTAAATTACCTCATTATCAATAGAAAACCTCAAAAAACTTTTCAATATTATCTAAAAAAACGCAACTTTTAGAAAGAAATTTAAAAACCCTTCTTTTTCCGTCAAAATTAGACATGAATATTTCAGGAAATGCATTTATAAAAATAAAATCGTTGAAAATTGATATTTTGCACTATTTTTACTTTCCTACATAAAAGAAAACCATTGCAAAAATAAATAATGTCAATCATTTCTGAGGATAAAAATGCCTATTTTTTATTATAAAAAAAACTATAAAATAATTTTTCTCGATATTAAAAAGTATTTTATTCAAACCTAGTATAAACGGAGATTAAATATATATGAAATTACATTTATAGAAAAGTTTCTTGTTCTTGAAATTCAGAAAAAAAGTATTAGTATACTTGCATCATTATTTGTGTTTCGCTCCAAATATTTGTTTTCAAATAAAAGTTTCTAAGTATGAAAATATTAATAAACAAAAATTATATTAGAAAATAACTGGAGAATATGTTTAGGTAATAAAAAATTAAAAAAAGTAAAAAAAAAAAAATTACTTTTACATCAATTTATTATAGTAACGAAGTTGGTGGCGCGCAGTCCCTGAGACCGCACGTCCTATATATGTGAATCTAGGAAATAATTCGTGGATTATAACATACTGAGTTCTAGAAGGGTCCAAGTTGGGAGAATACAGAAGTGGCCATTTGTTTCTTTTAAGTTCATAAGAAGATATTCATAAAAATGTAGTGATGTGGTCCCTGAGACCGCGCGCCATCTTTGGAGTGTTAAAAATTAAAAATAAATCATAACACAAAAAAATTGCCTATACAAAAATGATAGGATTTGCAAGGAAGCTGGGAGTCTTCACAAAAGCTTAAAGTGAAGTGCACTGAATTCTGAAGGACAATCGACAATCATTGACAAGGGAGTTTATAAAGGAGTGCTATTATTGAATATTAGCTTAGAAGGAGAAGAGAAAGTTGCTAGTAAGCGCGGAGTATACCTATTAAACAGAATGTGTCTGCCAATCACCAGAAACAGTGGAGAGAATGGGTTTGCCAATGACATCACACTACCTTTAGAGGTATTTTATCCGTTTAGCATAAAAATTTATCCATATAAGCGGATTATCTTTTTATCCGGTATCCTTTTAAGCAGAGTTAAAATGCATTGAAATCAACTACAGAAAATCGGGACCGTGCACTCTTATCCCTATAAGCGGATTATCCTTTTATCAGGGATCCTTGTATCGGGGGTCGACTGCATTATAAACAACAATGGTGAAGAAGTGCATCAAACACTCTTCTTCGGTCTTCAACGGCCGACAGTTCGCGCATGCGTACCATGTTGAATGACCGATCCTGTCGTCTGCAACTTCAACATTAAAATCTTCTCGGTCATCTTAGTTGTTGTGATGAAAGGACAATTTTCACGGGCTCCTTTTCCTCAAGAACGAATATGTAAGGTTCCAAACCAATTTTTTTTTTTACATTCTCTAGTAAATGAGCTTACGAACAGCCGAAAGTCAATGCATTTACTATAGGCGCATTCTCCGTCGCGCACGATCACTCCTCCACAATATGCATGCTGTGAGCGCACTGGCTATTCCGCATCGCTTTGTGCGTTTCGTGCACACTGTTCTTCATTGCAAATGCGATTAGTTATCGTGTGTTTGGTGCATTTCGTGCGCGCAGGAACACACTAGCCAGAGGCCGGGGTTGCTCAGCGTATTGAAGATGGCGGAGGAGCAATGAGGAAACCGAAACACAACTATCAAATTTGAAACAGTGAATGTAGACGGAGAACCTGCAGAGAAGCTTAATTCAGGTTATTCGATTTCCTCCATAACACTTTCAATCAAATCATCGTCATTGCTACTTATATTCTTATTTACAACTGTTTGCATGGTATTAAGCATTGACATAATATCGAAAGATTTCTATCACGGTTCGCCATTTGCAAAAATCGCGGGTTTATCGTTAAAGCTCTGTTCTTCTTGCGGCTGCCTAAACTTCATGAATCACACTGCACGATTCATAGTGATCACGTGACTCACTCTCACGATAGTTCATTTCGTGCGCGATGGAGAATGCGCCTTATGCAAAAACATTGATTGTTCAGCAATGGATGAAAGAAACAGGATGGACGACTCCCTATACTTGCTGGGGAGCAAGTTTGATTTCAGATTGACTTCTGGATTTTTGCATGAAAACTAGCATCTGTCGTCTGCTTAGAGAGAAGAGGAAGCGTAGCCATAGCTAATAGGTATTGTTGACATACTGTTGCTAGGAGACCAGAAACAGCTGCGATTTCTTTAAAACGTGTAATATATATTTAGATCATTTGTACAGTTATGATTTAAGGAAGATATATTTTCCATTTTCATTTTGATATCTTTTAATGTAATTTTAAATATAATTTTTAAAGCAAAACTTTATACGTATATAATTAAATTGTTTAAAGAATCATATGTAAT
>JAHWFO010091274.1:0-29326 GCA_023313115.1 Rhysida immarginata
GGTTGATTCATCGGACCACAATATGTTCTTCCAGCGTGCTTGGGACCGATTGCGATGGGCTCGAGCCCATATCAGACGGCGACGTTGCTGTCGTTTGTTGATGTATGGCTTCCGTTGTGCACAGTATAACTTAGGTTTGCATTTGTGAATGCACCGGCGTACAGTATTCAACGATAATGGCTTCCCGAAGAAATCGTGGGCCCACGTGGCTATGTCCGTAATCGCAGCATTCCTACGCGTGACGCAGTGACGTCGGAGGATCCGAAGAGCTCGAGCATTCAGAATAGGTTTTCTACCTTGGCCTTTCCGAACTGTGATCTCACCACTGATAATATTATGTACTGTAGATGATGACAGGTTAAATCTTCTGGCTATTGCACGCTGAGAAACGTTGTTTGTGAATTCTTGAATGATCTTCGCTAACTGGCTTGCCTCGACCCATCGTTCCGAATAAGTTACCTGATCGACGGATGGCAAATGTTATTTATACGGAATGTAGTACGACGTCATCATTCTAGATTATTCCCGAACAATTCGGAAGGTTCCACTACTAACGGCGCTTTCTACAACGTATGTCCCTACTATTTTGGAACGTGTAGCAACACCCCCATTCAAAATGAACGTCCCGGCCACGATACAAAATGTTTTGGTGCACACAGTATATTTAAGTCATTTCATAAACGTATCTGCTATTTTGTATTCGCGAGAAAGTTTTGTTACATCATCCCTTTTTGTTTTTTCTATAGATTTTGCACTGTCCCAACTTTTTTGGAAATGAGTATTGTAGAAGAAAATATAAGATCTATGACTTCGGGAAGTTGTATCAAATATAAGGAAACTTTATGGTCAATTGCCGTTGAGAATGACGATATAGCCTTTGAAATACGTACACTAGTGGACAAAAGTTTGGGAAGTCGTTGTTTTCCATGAAATTTCAACAGTAGAAACTTAATTTTTTATATGAGTTTATATGTAATAACAAACAATAACATGCAAGTGACAAAATAAGGAAAAGTATATTTGCTTATGACTACAAGCATATTACATGCATTACCCTGGTCAAAGGTTTGGGGTATCATCACGTCTAACAGCCGACCTGGAACTGATTTAAATAAACTAAGGATTACATTTGCATTAATTTTCTTCGCTACATTCTGGATAGCTTTGATCAAAGCATCCTAACAATAATACTGCTGTTCAGCGTAAATCTTCTTGCTCATGAGGTGCCAAATGTTTTCAATTATGTTCAAGTCTGGACTCCGAGCCGGCCAGTCAAGAGTAGTGATGTTGTTTTCCTGAAAAAACTTGGAAATGATGTATGCTTTATGGATAGAGGCGTTTTCCTGTTGCCATATCCAGGGCTTTCTACGAAATTTTTGCTTGCACCATGGTATAAATACATCCTGAAGATCTTGCAAGTACTTGGCAGCAGTATAAGTGCCTTCAACCACCTGGATCTTTAGCTCTCCAGTGCTGCAGACTGCCCCCAATACAATCACACCTCCACCTCCCATTTGACGCTTCACACGTTTAGGTTCAGACGTTTTTGTACCACGATGTTCCACATAACTGCATGTGTTGTCTGGCCCATCAAAACTGAAACGTTTTTCATCGGAAAATATGACGGTTTCAAATTTGGTGCTCTCCCGAATATGCTTCTCTGCAAATTGCAGTCTGGCTTGTTGTTGTTGTACTTTTGTTAACGGAATTTTCTTCGCAATTACTTCGTAGGAAAAGTTCTGACGTTGAAGTTCTCGTCGTATAGTTCTCGTAGAAGCGTCTAGTTGAAGCCCGAGTTGGATCCGAGAACTGTTGACCAGGTGGCCTGATGCAATTTCTGCTCTGCAGTAGCGTTTAATGCGCGATTTTTTCCTGCGACTTAGAGCAGAAGGGCGACCCATTTTCTTCCCCGTTTTTCTGTTCAAATTTTTGACAATCCGGACAACCGTATTGTAGCCAACATGACACAGTTTAGCCACGACTTTAAAGTTCTTGTGCTCTTCGTACAGTGTCTTAATTTTTTCTCTTTCTTCCTCAGTCAACATTTAGAAGCTTCCTTTACCACCAGCAATGGAAGGAAATCGAATAAAAATTTTTTATCATGATAGAATATCCAAATTTATCGCATATCCTAAACTTTTGACCAGGGGAGTTTAGGTAGTTTGCTTGTAAGTAATAGGCAAATGAACTTTTCCTTACTTTGTTCCTTGCATATAAATGTTTGTTATTACATGTAAACTCATAGAAAAAATTAAGTTTCTACTGTTGAAATTTCATGGAAAACAACGACTTCCCAAACTTTTGTCCACCAGTGTATCCTGCGTTTCATATTTCGGGTTTTTTTTTTAGTGGAAGCAATGGAAGAATAGCGTAATGTCGCTGTTTAAATAATTTCCAAGAACATGAAATATAAAACGTGTAAATCTAATCCGCCTCTAAAGCATAAATAATTTAATATCTTCATTACACTGTGGAAAGAAGACGTGCGAGTGAATCTTCAAAATTTAAGTTTAAACTGACAGGTCTCCGCTAAATTGAATACACATTTACTTAATTGAAGTTTAGTCACTTAAGCAAGTGAATATTATAATACCGCTAGCGATGAATTCGCTAAATTACTGCCACTTGATGTGAAAGCAGTGCTAAAAATTTTATAAAAATGAAAGAACACGTCAAATAGCATTAAGTTATTACTTGGACAGATATTTATCAGCATTTAAGCTTCACGCTCGCTGCTGAGCATTGCACAACTTAAAAGGTTAAGATCTTTTCATATTAACTTTTACCTTAACAATCGATACTTCACTGTTCATTGTAAACCATTCGTATTGTTAGATATTAATTTTCAAAATATTTAGCATTCCATCTCCTTGATGAAGCCGGAAAAAAATGGCATAACTGTAGGTGAAATATATAATCATCAATAATTTCTTATGAGAAAAATCTCTTTCCCATGGTCAGCTTGGGCAAGAGATACTCACGGTCAGCTTGGGCTGAGCAGGCTGGCTGAAGTTTCTAACACATTTAATTTGCAGTGAAGCACACCGTTGGGTATTTTCTTTCCTGGAGTGACTTTCTCGCCCATTTTCTCAAAATCTTTCAAGGGTGTGATTAAAAATTATTTTCAGACTAATATGGTGTTGCTCTATAGGGTAGCAATTGGAAATTTTTCTCTATCTTTAAAAGTTTTCGAGTTAGCAAATGGGTGACCATAAATTCTCCACCACCCAGTTACCTATAAATCACCCTCATCAGATTTCGCCTACCTGGCAGCTTTGAGATACACTGGTGGACAAAAGTTTGGGCTAAGTGTATTTTCTAAGAAAACAATTATTTAGAGATTTTATTGTTATGACACCTTTTTTCTTACTATTGAATATATCAAAATTGACAATTGAATAATTGATCTTTTAATTTGTTTTTAAGTTAAATCCAAATAATGCAAATTACACTGGTCAAAAGTTCGGGGTAACAGGTAAATAATCATCAAGATATCAAAAGTAAAAGAAATTAATATGAAATCTGACCGCTATTTGACTTTATAACTTGAAGAAGACGATTTGTCATTGATGAAAATAACTTCTTGATGGTGTTTGGTGCTATTTTAACAGCGGAGGCCTCAATTGCATTGATTAGCTGCATAAGAGTTGAATACTGTTTGTCAGCATAAATATCCTGGCTCATAAGATGCCAAACATTTTCTATAATGTTGAGGTCGGGACTCCTTGCCGGCCAGTCTAGTGTACGAACTTTGTTAGTGGAAAATCATTCAGTAAAAATTCGTGCTGTGTGGATAGATGCATTGTCTTGCTGCCACACCCATTGTTTTTGTCTGTAGTGTCTCTTGCAGAAAAGAATGGATGTGCTTTGAAGGTCTTCTAAGTGTTGGTTGCCGTATATTTGCCCTCAATTACTTTTATCTTCAGGTGACCCGTGTTTGAAATGGCACCTAATGGCATCACATCTCCTCCTCCCATTTGGTGCTTATTTCTGACCAGAGCAATTGGTTTTTAACATAACTGCACATGTTATCAGGTCCATCCATGGAAAAATCGTTTTTCATCAGAAAATACCACCAACCCAAAATCAGTCTTCTCATGAAGTGTTTCTGAGCAAATTGAAGTCTTGCTATTTTATTTTTTGGTGTTAATGGCAGTGATTTTTCAATAGCTTCATAGTGAAAGTTCTCACGCTGCAATTCACGCTGCAATGGTTCTGGTTGAAGCCTTCAAATCAAGATTTACTTCGATACGCGTACTGTTTACAATGTGGCCAGCTGCAATTTCTCTTCTCTCATGGCGTTTTATGCTAGATTTTGTTCGTCTTGTAAGTGCAGATGGGTTTCCCATCTTCTTTCCTGTCTTCCTGTTTTCATTTTTAATTGCCCTGATTACTGTATTGTAGCCAACATCGGCAATTTCAGCTTCTCGCTTGAAGTTCTTGTGTTGAGCATACAATGCATGAATTTCCTTCGTTTCTAATCAGAAATCATCTTAAGACACTTCTTCACATTCCAAAAAATCAATGGACAAATATTCATGCACTTTACTGTAAAAAATATAAGTTATTTACCTGTTACCCCAAACTTTTGACCAGTTCAATTTGCATATTTGCATGTAACTTAAAAACATATTAAAAGATCAATTTTTCAATTGTCAATTTTGATATATTCAATAGTAACTTAAAAGGTGCCATAACAATAAAATCTTTAAATAATTGTTTTTTTAGAAAACACACCTAACCCAAACTTTTGTCCACCATTGTATCTGCGATGTTACCAGAATTTTTGGACACTCTGTATAAAGATTCAGGTTCAGGGTGCGTCTGTAAATGTTCTAAAAACTTTTGAACCACTTATCCGACTGAGCTTCTATTTGCACCATACAGCAGAATCTCGGTTCACGCACATTTCGGTTTACGAACAACAGTTTTTGTTTCGGTTTACGCACCAAATTTTGGTTCACGAACTGGCGCATCACTAACTTGCCATTGTACGCATGCGCAGATAGATCGTGTTCGTGTGAATATCGTTCGCAATTATCCTTGTCCTGAGGTGGAAGCTGTTGTTTGCTCCTATGAATAATATTACTGGTGGTACTTGTAGTTTTACAAGATCTTGCTCTTTGCACTTTCCACTTGTTAAAGAATAAGTGACAGCAGTATCGGAAAGAGCGCATATGTACCCTTCCCTAAACTCGTTCATAAAAGTTCAAAATCGTTCATTGTTAACTGCCTCATCCCTCTAAATCACATAGAATTGCCTCGGACGTATCATCTTAATGTTCTTGCTTCATCTTAAAAACATGTACTTAGGTCATGTTCGTACAGGCAATAGAACGTTAACACTTTTTTTTTTGAAAATTTCAGCTCATTTGTTATGATTGTTAATTCCTTGAGGACGTCAAACACAAGAAGCGTAGGACGAAGCATGAAGAAAAAGTTCCCACATCAACATTCTCGGCGAGTTCCTCCCTTTCGAAATGCAATAACAGTGCTCGCCGCCTGTTTTTCTTTCGCCTTCATGAACTGGCTAACAAAAGAGTTTAAAATGAAAGCAACACCCATTTACCAAGTTGTTTACTCTTTAGTCGCGAGGGAGACCAGTAAGCATTCAATAACGAAAACCCCCTTCTCTTTCTAATATCTTGGGGTTGGGGAAGATCGCGTTACCTTCCGTGGGGGGGGTAGGTAAACAGAAGGTGACAGCACGAGATGCATACGTAAAAGGGGTTCGCCACCAGTTTTCCTTTTTCCCCAGGGTCTGTCGGACATGCAAAAGGGAGAGTTGTGGAAATGAGTGGCCTTTTATGCAAAACGAGCGGAGAGGAGGGTAAGGTTGCGCTCTTGATGGGCTAAAAAGAGGAGCCGAAGAGTTCTTAAATCGGTAATGAGGTAAAATGGAAGTGGGAGAGAGGAGAGGCTCATCTCGTGTTGCAGAATGCAATATCCAAGTTGTTTTTCTCTGCTTGAAGAGTGGCTTGGATGACCGATATATATCGGGTGACATTAAGCTGGAAATTTCTTGGAGGATCGAAAAAATAGTGAACTTTGCGTATTTTAGGAAATTTTGAAGTTTACCATGAAAATTTACAGATCTCCCAGAAGAGAAAGTTTGCATAGCTTTCCCAGATCTTTTAAATTAGACAACACACACTCATCTAACTAAGAATAGTTATATAGACAGCATACACCCCGATCTGGTTCTTCAAAGCATTTAGATGATGTTGATGCTTACTATTATTATTATTATTACTATTAATAATAATAATAATAATAATAATAATAATAATAATATTATCATCATCAGGTCGTTGCATATCAAATGTCTGATTTCGAGGTGGGTTCCGCGCTTCAGCAAGGTTTCCACATTTAGTAGCAAGTACCCATAACAAAGTGGTACATCCCCAGAGATAAACCTATCGGCGACTAGCTGCCTGAAATTTGCATGTCTGCGAAGATATTTAACCGCGTTTGAACCCAAGCGTTTGTATACTTCATACGAATTACGTGTGATAATGCATTTGGACTTCAGGTTGAATCAAACTGCATTCAACGCCTCTCGAAACATCAATAAGGTATTCGGTGTAGGCACCATAATCGAACGTATTGTCCCACGTTGGTTTCGAAAATTCGGGCGGGAGTGACGGACCTGGCAAATGAGCCACGCGGCAGACCGCCCAACGTGTTGAATGACGCTGATCTAAAGCGATCTGTAGAAGAGGACCCGTCAAAAACTGTTCGGGACCTTGCAGGGAATCATGCTGTATCAGCGTCGACTGTCAGTAGACACCTTAAAACCATAGGCAAGGTGAAAAAGTAGGACAAATGGGTCCCACATGAACTTACGGAAAACCAAAAAGAGCATCGGTTGGAGGTGTGTACGGAATTGCTTTTGCGCCACGAAAAAGCGGGGATTCTTGATCGCATTGTCACCTGCGACGATAAGTGGCTCCTATACGACTATAGGAAACGGTCAGCACAGTAGCTGGATGCTGATGAACCTCCGCGACAGTTCCCTTAACCCCTGTTGCACCCCAGGAAGCTCATGGTTACAGTTTGGTGGATCATCCGTACTCTCCGGACCTCTCCCCTACCGACTACCATCTTTTCCAGAGCCTGGACAATTTTCTCCAGAGGAAACATCCCTAACCCAAGCAGACGTCGAAAACGCATTCCGGGAGTTTATCGAGTTCCGTGACTATGGATTCTATCGGAGAGGGCTCGAGAAGCTGCCAAATCGTTAGCAACAATGTTTGGATTGCAATGGGGATTATTTCGAATAGCACGTGTGAAGGTGCCAGTTCTAGAGGGCCATTAAAGATGACCTCTGCAATCCGACATTTGATATGCAAGGGCCTAATAATAATAATAATAATATTATTATTATTATTATTATTATTATTATTATTATTATTATTATTATCTTCGATGTTGATGATTTCCACCCACCTTTGCTACTCTCTTTCAAAAACGCATTGGTGGATGTCAATGAAATTTGATGTACTAATGTGAGCTATTACAAAATCTATTCCACTTCTTTATCTGTCTAAGCATGAACGTGCCCAAGGAAGCTATAGGAAATCTCCATTATTTTTCCCCCATTTGGATTTCTAAGCAAATTCGGCTCAATTGGATCTTAAACAATCTTTACATAAAAGATTCAAGTCCACCAAAACCTTTGAGGACTATTCTAAGTTTGCGACGCCCAGAAGAAACTTTAAAGAGTTGGTTACTGGACCGGAAAAACTATTTTAGCAGTCTGGAATCACAAATAAAAAATACTCCTAGAACGATATCTCCGGAAAACTTCTTAATTCTAATAAATTGAACAAGGAGATCCCTGATAATGACAAATTAGCAGAACTAGGTTCATCCTTTGCGTCCACGATGAATGTTGTGGCAAATTTTACTGCGGACAATGCGTCGCTCAATGACTGCTGCTTCAAGACCAATAAGAATTTTATTTTCCAGCCGTTTTCGGCACAGCAAATTGTTGATCTTGCGAATAAGGTTGGTTTGTTTGGTTTATTAGAAATCATGGCGTCGACTACTAAGGTCATTTTGCGCCTTTTTACACAAGTTATATTTGTACACAGCCCAGGACAAACACAAACATCCATGCTCACGGCGGGATTCGAACCCACGACCAAGTAGACTAGAGAATTAGAAAGCCTGCGCCCTAGCCCTCTCGGCCACCTGGCCGGCCTTGCGAATAAGGTGTCTGCATCTAAAGCATGTATTATTCCGAATATCCCAGACATTATCTTTAAAGGTTGTCTCACTGCAATGATCTTACCTGTATTTCATCGTTACCCTGATGCCTGGAAGCTATTTTTGATTCAGCCGATACCCAAGAAGTCTGATGCGAAAGCCAAAATGACTTATAGGCCTATTACTTTAATTTCATTTCCTGCTAAACTCTTGCAGACTCTTATTACTGATCAATTGTCAACTTACATTGACCCTCACCTACCTAATGTAAAACGCTGTTTTCGGCCTAGGAGATCAACACAAGCCAACTTAGCGGTCTTCCTTCATCCTTTCTTTAATTTTCGATTTCTCCAAGGCTGGTGGCGGCAGCGTCAAGGTGTGGGGAGTATTCTCATGGCATTGTCCAAGGCATTGATACCTGTGTAAGGCATTGTCAACCGATTCGGTTATTCATCCATAATTGCGGCTGTCTTTCCAGAGGGGGTTGGCACGTTCCAGCAAGACAATGCGACGCGTTATACGGCTGCAATTGTTCAGGGGTGGTTTGAGGAACACGGCCAAAAGTTCCAAGTACTTCCTGGCCCCCTAATTTCCCAGACCTCAACCCAATAGAGAACTTTTAGGATCACCTCGATCGTCATGTGCGTGGTTTGGAACAACCACCGCGTACCCTTCAGCAGTTATCGGATGCTTTACAGTCTGAATGGCAACAGCTACTAGTAGAAACCTACCAGAATCTTATTGAGTCACTCTACGCCGTCTAGTTGCTGTCCGTACCGCTAAAGGCGGTTATTCTGTATAATAGCTGGTAGTCATAATAATGTGAGTCGACTCGGTACCTACAGCTCTAAAATTTCCCAAATGTGGTTTCTCGATGACAATGCGCGTCTCAGTCGTTAGTTTCAGTAGTCATTCATTTATTTCTGAGTAATTTAAAAGTTTAATATGTATTCATCCTTCATTGTCTCCAGCTTGGATTTTAACAATCAGTATTTTTTAGTTTGTTGGAAACAGTGAAGGATGGATTGTCGCCTGGACACCGATGTTCAGGTGGTTTTTGAGTGCCCTGGCCTGTCTCTCCTTGGCTTCGAAACAGTGCCATAATGGACGAGAAAGACAGGCTCCTGCGCGGAAAGGTCACCTGATCATAGTAGTCCGGCCAACAATCCAACCTTTATTGATTCCAACAAACGAAAAATCCAAAATGGAAACAATGAAGATTACATTTTTACTGGGACTTGTGTGGTAAGGCAACACCTTCTAGAGAGAAGGCTAGCGGACAAAAGGTGTATACATTGTTACATCATCCTCAAGCGGCTATTGTTAATCATATTTCTACCAATAATAAGCCCTAAATTTGGCCGCTACAATGTTGATGTAACAATGTAACTTCTGCATCTTGGCCTGTTTTTCTCGTTGGCTATTGCACAGTAACAATGTAACTTCATTCTTTTCATCTTGGATTTTAACAATCGTTTGTTGAAAACAATGAAGGTGGCTGGACTAAGATGGTAAGATGACTTCTTCGCTTCAAGATCTGTTTATCTAGCTGGCTTTGACCAACACCACTGAAAGAGAAGGCCTGCGCACAGAATCGTCATACATTAACCATCAGCTAACGTCGTCAATTGTTAATCGCATTTCTACCAATAATAAACCCTAAATTATGACCAAGTTAGGTGAATTGGGCATCTTTTGGCGAGAAATTGAAACAATTTTAGGAAAGGGAAGCTTTTAGATAGTTGATGCCGTGGAGATTAGCTTACGGTGAATATAAGGATGCAGGGCTTATAAGTTATTTTTTTTCATAATAACGAAATTTTTACGGGTTATTCAAGGGTGCGGATTTTGCTCGTTCGCGGATTATTGACGCGAAAATACGGTTATCAAAATAAGATTGGTGTCCTATTGATTTTTGCGAACCATGAAAATCAAGCATCAGTTAAAGTCATTAACTCGACACGTAAAATGAGAGATGTTGTGAGCAAGTGAATAATAATAATTATTAACTGGAGATACGTCTCCAAGCATAGGAATGATTTTTCAATTGAAAAATGGAAGGAAAAATTCTGCGACCCGGATTCGAACCAGGAACCTCGACTACCATGGCCGATTCCTTTACCAATTGGGCTATCGCAGACACCACGGACAGCCGAGCTGGAGTGGAGAAATTCTCGATCTGCGGGCCAGGTTCCCGTCTCCCATTGGGCTTTCAACCGTGACAACTTGGTTGTCTTTAAGACACCTTGAGACAGCTTGGCTGTCCGTGGTGTCTGCGATAGCCCAATTGGTAAAGGAATCGGCCATGATAGTCGAGGTTCCTGGTTCGAATCCAGGTCGCAGAATTTTTCCTTCCATTTTTCAATTGAAAAATCATGTTGTGAGCAGTTGGCGTTTCCTTTACCCCTTGAATACTTCAAGGTAATATAAAAATTCATTCAAGAGGAAAGGTTTGGTTTCGTTTGTTTGGTATTAATGTCATTTTCAACTGAAATGGTCATTTCAGGACGGCGTTATAGGGGCCGCAAATTTTGCCTCGCAAGGGTTCTTTAACGTGCAGCCGGCAAACGACTACACGGGACCAGCTGCTTTACTTCCCTTCCGAAGAAAGTGCGTGATCTCAGGATTTTCCCCCTGAAAAAATCCTCGTCGTCCTCGGCCGGGGTCGAACCCGCGTCGTCGGGCATCAGATACGATCACCCAACTTCTGAGCCACCGAGGCCGATTCAAGAGGAAAGATTCTACAGTTTCGGTTCTATAGCTAAGAAATGTTCCCCATAGACGATAGTGCCGCTAATACCTTTACCTGCACGAAAAATATTCAGCCACCACTTAAAAATGCGGAAAGAGGAAACTGTACTCACGAATGGTAATAATGGAAGAGTCGAGGAGACGAGCGAAGGGCCCCGTTTCAAATTTTCTGAAAATAAAAATTATTAAATTTCCCATGAACGGGGATTTTACTACCGATTTATTTGGAACGCGCAATTCCAACAGTTATTGGAGGTTTTATAAATAGCATTTACGATAAAAATAATTTTAATCACGACCAATCGAAATCGCCGATAAATCATGCAACCCAAATCGAACGTCGTCGGCTAAGCTAGTTTGGCGGAATCGGAAAAATTTTTGTTGTTGTTGTTGTTGTCCGATGAAATTAGCAAAACGTAACGGTCAACAGCAGAAATCGTTAATGAGCTAGTAATCTAATAATTCGCAATATTCGCGCGCGATAAAAGCCCAATTTGCCATTGTATTTAACTGATAACGGGGTTCATTAATTCTGGTAATTCAACACCAGGAATTGTGGAAATTTTCAAGTAGCATCTTCATTACACGCGATATCATATTTTCATTTTCATTTAGCGCTAGGTAAACAATTTCTATATTTACATTGTTGATATATATTTTGTGAAAAGGATAATTCTTCCAGAATATCGGCTACTTTATAACCTATCAGATTCATCTTTTTTTTTTTTTTTTAATAGTTTTGAAGAAATTGAATACACGTGTAAAGTTGAAATACAGGGTGAATACAAAAGTCTGAACCCCCGTTTTATTTTTTGAATATGTCAATATTGATGAATCCAATGAATAGGAAGTTGTGGGTGGCCTATCCCATGGTGCACTTTTCATCATCCCAAATATGCAAATTAGGACACATTCAAAATTTATCTCAAAAACCGTAAGGGATAGAGACAAAAACCCAATAGCAAACTTGTTCAGCAGGAAAAAAAACAAACAAAACAAAAAACAATCATCCAAATCGGACCAACCAATCACCCACAATCACGTGGTGAACTGACGCCACAATCACCATAACACAATTGGGTACGGAACCTAACTGAGCCAAAACATACCTTTTATTTGCTTTTCCGCATGAAAGTGAATGTGAGTATGGTAATTAATGTTAACTTTTTGATTTGCATGATTTACATGGTGGAAATATAAACAATCAGTTTTCCTTGTGCAGTGTAAGGTACAAACAGTTCACCACGTGATTGTGGGTGATTGGTTGGTCCGATTTGGATGATTTTTTTTTGTTTTGTTTGTTTTTTTATGCTGAACAAGTTTGCAATTGGGTTTTTTTCTCTATCCCTTACGGTTTTTGAGATAAATTTTGAATGCGTCCTAATTTGCATATTTGGGATGATGAAAAGCGTACCATGGGATAGGCCAACCACAACTTCCTATTCATTGGATTCATCAAAACTGACATATCTGCTTCGGTACAAAAAATAAAAGGAGGGTTCAGACTTTTGTATTCACCCTGTATACACACATGGAAATTTGCGTCTTTAAGTACATTTTCCAAAGACTTCGTTTTCTTGATTAAAGTTATACCGGGTGTTCAATTTATCTGAAGACATTGAAATATCTCGAGAACCACACATCGGATCAAAAAAAGTGTGGAATGAAAAATGTTCGTCTCGAAGGGGGACATCCTTGTTCTCAAAAGACAGACAATAAAGAAATTCAGTGATTGGTTATGGTCGTCCACCACTGAATCAGTTGGGAGTTGCTGATTGACTCTTTGTCTGAGTTAAGTAAATAATCACTGCTGTTGGTGGAATGGATCTCCATACTCTCAAAGGCGTCCAGGAATCGTTTATTGTTTATTTCCTTCAAAAGTTTAAGGTTTTGGATGGAGACGTCATGCCCTGTCTCCAAGGAGTGTTTAGCAGCGGCAGAGAGGTCACTTCTTCCGGAATTCCGGTGGTTCAGGTTCAGATATTTGATCTGTTCTTATAACCCGTGTTTCCCAGAAAGAAACAAAATGCACGCTATCCAACTGTGATAGCAGATCGCCCATAAAGTATATTCAATGTGTTATTAGGTTCTTGATAAAAACGTGTTCAGTTTTAATACATGATTTAGCATCGAACTATAGAGTTTTCCTAAGTTTTATTAATTTATTAATTTTGCTGACACTATTCACGGGACGCTTTACAGCAATCGTGCCTGCGCATATGAACAGAAATAAATATTTAAATGAGTCAGATGATTTCTTCGAGTGTCTTTTGGAGATTTCACGAGTAAAAGTTTTCTCCCACACTCCTTTCCGTCGCTTGCGTTCTCTCGTTGAAGTAGCAGGGGTGTTGGGGATTGCGCGTGCGCACGTCTGTGTTTGTGTGTGTAGGCTAACCCGTATCCCGAAATCCTGATCCGAAGGTTCCCGAATGTCACCTTTGCCAAATTGCTTCACGACCTTCCGAGCAATAGACGTTCAATGGGAGGAATAAAAAATGTCGCCAACCAACACGCGTCATAAAATGCTGAACACGGTTTTTCCCGGTCTCTTGAGAAATATAGCTGGAAGAGAGAAAATAAAGATAGATAGATAGATAGAGTTGAAGAGCCTTACCCTTCCACGCTTTCGTTCTTACATATTTTTTTTTTTTTACTTTTTTTTTCTTTACCTTAAAGTTGCATTGACGTACTTTCGCACCATTTCACCTTCGAAGTTTACAAACGCGATAGGGTTAACGGAAGAAGTTCTGTTAATATGGCGAATGATAAAACTCTGTGAAAAATGCTCTCGTCTATTGATTTTTAGAGGAAAATTGTCGGAGTGTAATTCTTATTGAAGAATACTCTGAGAGGATTTTATTTATACAAACACCAGTATCATATGTATGGTGAACTCGTTATGAAAGCAATATAGGGCAAGTCAAAATGATAGACCTACTTCAGACACATTTAGTGAACGCTTCGTAATGTGAGACATCTGCTTCGAAAGGATAACTTTCCCAGTTTAGTTTCCACTTTCTACCGCTAAGGGTCAGCAGGGTTCACTTAAAGAAAATGGCGTTGACTGGAGAACAGAGATCGTTCAGTCTGCTTCGTTCAGTTCATAATTACCGCATATGTTGAGGTAGAAGGTTTAAATTCGGAATGTAGCTTACAATAGGCATGTGCACCTTCACTGTTTAGTTTGGTTTTGATTGGCCCACTGGCGTCGGAGTTTCGGGGGCGGAAATTAGATGGGACCAAAACGTCTACGCGTATTTATGCATATAAAGGAGTGAAATTCGGTATGCGGATTCCTCTAAGCAAGATCAACATTACTATGAAGTATAGGTCAAATTGTCGCAGTAGAATCGGAGTTGTGGGGGTGGCAGTCACTTGGTCTTTTGAACTATGGCAATATATGGCATGTGATATATCATTCGATCGGAAATGATGAGAAAAGAAAGAAGATAGAGCTCTTTTTCATTTTCTAAATTTCTCGATTAAAAATGGGGGCGGTTAAAAAGGGCAGATAAAAGGGTAAAAATAGATGACCCCAGCGCTTCCGCTACTTTCCTATACCTTCCTCGGGAGGATTGATATCTTGTTCGATATCAGGAATAAATTAGAAAAAAGGTTGACTAGATGGTGCAAAAAAAATATTTAAAATAAGGGTATAATGTATAATAAGGGTATATTGCGATTGCCACAGTCGTTTGATTACTAAGTATTTCGACAAAATATGCTGACACTAAAGAAACAAATGGCATACAGAACTAGTGTGGGTGGGCAAACTCACATACCATGAGCAGTTACAAATTAGTTTTTGATTTACAATCCGAGGAAACATCTCTTATAAGAATCAGAATATTAGACCTTAAAATTATATTGGGCAAAAGACAATCCACACCCTGAAGATGTACACTTCAGGTTAGCGTTAATACGAGAGTAATTCGTAAAGTAAGGTCCGTTTTGCAATGGGTTTGGTTTAGTTTGTTTGGTATTAACGTCCTTTTCAATTGCTATGGTCATTTCAGGACGGCGTTGTAGGGGCCGCAAATTTTGCCTCGCAAGGGTTCTTTAACGTGCAGCCGGCAAACGACTACACGGGACCAACGGCTTTGATTACCTTCCGAAGGTAGTGCGTGATCTCAGGATTTTTCTCGTGAAAAAATCCTCGTCGTCCTCGGCCGGGGTCGAACCCGCGCCCTCGGACATCAGAGGCGATCATGCAACCACTGAGTCACCGAGGCCGATCCGTTTTGCAATAAAAACAAAATTACTGTATATATTTTTATAATTTCTTCTTTACCAGATTCTATGTACCTTTAACTATTTTTCCACGTAGTTTCCAAGTTTATTTAAGCACTCGTCATAGCTCTCAATGTACTTCCGCATGATCACTTCATAGAAGCTGCCGCCGGTCAAGAAAGTTTTGCAGTTTCCACATGTTCAACTTCGCTGGAATGCAGGCTGCTGATGATCTCCACTGGACGCGAGGTCCGCACTGTAAAACGGGTGGTCAAGTTGTGCCCAACTAGTCAGATCTTTTGTTTGGGAACGTTCAAACCAGCGAAACAAAGTCAATAAGCTCGACATGTACGGACTCTTCTCATTAGGGCGAACTTTTTAAAACGCTTTTAGTTAGCACACTTATCTGCGTGTCTGTGCGGGTTAAATCTTGTAAACAATATTAAAGCTAGGGAGCTGAAACTTGACACACATACCCGGGACCGATGACATATCTTTCAAATTTTTCAAATCAGCTTACTGGTTCGTGTTCTAATGAATTGTCCATTTGCCACAACAAACAATTCGTTATGACAAGGGTTAAATGTATCCGTTGTTTATTGTTTCACAATTGGCTTGAAATACGATCGCGTCCGCACTCGACGATAAAGGCAAATCGTGGCACTGAAAACTCACCTGACCATTGTAGTCTGAGCAATAATTTTTTTTTTAATTTTGCTATAGGAGATATTTAAATTAATTTGTACTTAACAAAAATTGTTAGACGTCTTCTAAAAATGAAGAAATGGCAGAAGCATTCATTTCATCGACCCATACACAATAAAAACGACATGGACGGTCTCCTTTTATTGAGACGAAATTGTTTGCCTGCGAAGAGCCATTTTGGAGTAATTAAGGTTTTAAGGACCCTTCATGCCCCCTCCAAGTGAAAAAAGATTTTTTTTTCTCTTTTGAATCCGTTTCATGTCTTAGTGGTAGGCTTGTTCTTATGTACAGGGCGGTTATAATTAAAGCGACACCATTTAGACCCTTCTAGCGGCCGTTCTGGTAATCAGATTTTGACGAAACTTGAGAAATATGTTATACAGACCATGGGGAAGAGAATTTTGCAATAAAAAAAATTAGTTCACAATTTGACCGCTACGTCAAAATATGGCGCTGGTCAAATTGTCAAAATCTGAGAATGTTTACTCAATCAGAGACGTTATGCAAATGAGATGTAAAATTGGAAAAGCTTTAAAATGAGAGTGAAATTAAATGTAAAGTCATTCTTCACGATGGCTTTAGCTAAAAAGGGTCGAGCTTTATTGGTCAAGTTGTTTTTACCAGAACTGCAATAATGCTTCTGCTGCACTAAGAGAATATCGACGTTTGAACTGGGCCTATGTCCATTAATGGTTTAAAAAAGAGGATTAAGAAATTTGAAGATAATGGTGAGTTGGCTGTGCTGCCAGGGAGAGGACGGAAAGGAATTGCAAATGAGACTGTGGAAGACGTTGCTGCTGCTTCAAGTTCCTAATATTCTTCAGCAAGTGCTCGAGCCGTACAAAAATTTTGCGTTCAATTTTAAAGTGGTATCCATACAAGATCCAGGTGGTTCAAAAGTTGCTTCATGAAGATCCGGAAAAACGCACGGATTTTGCTTGCCAGTTTCTGTCGATAATGCATGGCCATGGAATATTGTGTGGTCAGATGAAGCGCATTTCACATTAGACGGAGCAGTGAATGCTCAAAACTGTCGCATCTGGGGTACTGAAAAGCCAGTGGTTGTGCATGAAAAGCTTTTGCACTCTGATTACGTGACTGTCTGGTGCGGATTCACTTCACATTTCATTCTTGGCCCCTTTTTCTTTCTGCAGCAAAAACTCATTCCTGCTTTACAAGAAAGACAATATTTAGACACTACTGTCTTTATGCAAGTTGTTGCAACACCCCACATTGCACGAAAAGTGAAGGAACTGCTTCATGCTCATTTTGGAGATGATCGGGTGATTTCGAGAACTTTTCCAACTGTATGGCCTCCTCGTTCATCGGACTTAAACCTTTGTGACTTCTGGTTGTGGCGGGATATTTCTAAGGATAATGTCTATAGAGGAAGAATACGGACTGTTCCTGAATTGAAAGCAAGCATAACACGCCATATCACTGCGATTTCTCAGGAAACGCTTCGCTCTACTGTGGAACATGCAACAATGGGGTTTGGACACGTCATTGACACAAATGGAATGCACATTGAACAAATGATCTGATTTTATAGATTTCTATGCTTCTAACTTGATTTTGTTATTATTCATGCGCCATATTTTGTCGTAGCGGTCAAAATGTGAACTACTTTTTTATTGCAAAATTCTCTTCCCCGTGGTCTGTATAACATATACAGGGTTATTTACATCGAATGTAAAATACTTAAAGGGGGTATTATAGAGGTTAAGATAAACACAAAACGTCCTATGAACATGGGTTCAAATATGAACGATAACTGAGATATGAACAGAAATAAAAATGCCCCCACCAAGATCAACAAGTTAATAACTCAGGTTCTGTAAAACCTAGATTAATGCAATTTGAGGGAATAACAAGATACATAAGACTGTGTATACCGTTAAAATTTGATTGAATTCCAACGAGAAGTTTCCGAGTTACACAGTCAAAATTGTGACAAGTGCTAGTTAGTACTCACAAGTGAACACGTACGTATTATGATGTTGAATGAGTAACTTGGGAACTTCTTGTTAGAATTAGATCAAATTTTAAAGGTATACACAGTCTTATGTACTCTGTTATTCCTCCAAATTTCATTAATCTAGGCTTTACAGAATCTGAGTTATTATAACTTGTTGATCTTGGTGGCGGCATTTTTATTTCTGTTCATATCTCAGTTATCGTTCATATTTGAACCCATGTTCATAGGACGTTTTGTGTTTATCTTAACCTCTATAATACCCCCTTTAAGTATTTTACATTCGATGTAAATCACTCTGTATCTCAAATTTTGTCAAAATCTGATTACCAGAACAGCCGCTAGAAGGATCTAAATTGTGTCACTTTAATTATAACCACCCTGTACCATTCGCTATTACAATTTATTAGGTACCGAAAGGTGCTTTATGCTATCAGTGTGGAGAAACGTGTCTGTCTGTCTGTCTGTCTGTCTGTCTGTCACTCTAACTCCTCCGAGGCTATGAAAGACTCTGTTTTCGGCAGTCGATGAATATGGTTCATGGCACGAACCAGTTACAAATATTATCTAAATCGGTTCATTGGCACGTGCATAAATGGTACCTCTATTTTCCTGCCAAGCAATTTTCAATGGGAAGATATATTAAATAATGTATCAAACAAATCGTAATGACGAGATAGAAGCGGCTATTCAATAATATTTTCGTCAGTCGATGAATATGGCACATGGCACGAACCAATCACAAATATTATCTAATCGGTTCAACAGCACGTGCACAAATGGTACCTTCACGACCCCACCTAGCAATTTTCAATGGAGAGAAATATTAAGTAATAAGTCAACCAAATCGTAATGACTAGATAGAAGCGAATATAAATTACTATTTCGGCCAATTGATAAATATGGTTCAGGAAATGAACCATTTTGTAAATGGTTGTAATCGAAACATTGGCACGTGCTCTAATTGTACCCTTATGACACCCTCAAAAATTTTCAATGATAAGATATGATAATCTAAGAATATATAAGAATATATCAAAGAAATTGGGATGATGTATCATGAATGAATGTAACGTAAAATTAGTGATAGTCCAAATTGGTTTCAAGGAACCTGGTTTAGTGGAACCATTCTGGTTTAGTGGAACCATTATGGTTCATTGACACTTTCAATGCTGAAATATGGCATGTAATATATCAAACGACTTGGAATGAGGTGTCATGAATGAATATAACGTAAAATTAATGATAGTCTAAATTGGTTTCAAGGAACCTGGTTTAGTGGAACCAGTATGGTTCATAGAAACTTTCCATGCTAAAATATGGCATGTAATATAACAAACGGCTTGGAATGATACGTCATGAAGGAACATAACGTAAAATTTATGGTAGTCGAAATTGGTTTCAAGGAACCTGGTTTAGTGGAACCATTATGGTTCATTGGAATTTCAATGCTAAAATATGGCATGTAATATATCAAACGACTTGGAATGATGTGTCATTAATGAATATAACGTAAAATTAATGATAGTCGACATTGGTTTAAAGGTACGTGGTGTAATGGTATCTTTATGACCCATTAGAAACTCACAATGTTAACATAGGGCTGTTTAAAAATATAGTTCCGCGAATAGTTTTGTTTAACCTTTCGGTACTTGGTTATGTCATTCCTTAATGGTTTATTTTTATACACAGAAAGTCTTGAAAATTGTAAATAACTGTTTCATAATAGGTTTCTATATAAAATGTACTTAAACTTTATGCTATTCACTCTAAAAGATCTGCAAGTAAAAAAATTGAGATGAATCTTCAAGTAAAAAAATCGAGATTCTAAATAATCATCTGAATAAAAAGTTATTACATTATTTTGAGTGAGTTTATATTTTCTTGATATAGTATATCAATGTTACGAGTTCAAGAGATAAGATTCTTTAAGCTTTTGAAACGCACTTTAAGAAACGAAAACACACAAATGTTATTCTTATCATTAGACTATGTGACTTTGTGTCGAAAAATATTGGAACTGGTTAAACCCTTCCATAAATATAAATGCTTTGCCATGCGAACCCTTTCATATAATTATTAGACGGAAGAGAGAAAAAACACATACGTTTGTTAAGAGCTTTCATAGATGGAAGTTTTATTAACTCCGCCATCTCTAGTTCACCTTTCCTTGGTCCACTATCTCCCACCAAACACAAGTTGTTTCTCATCCTATTCTGTAGAATCCGGATCATGTGGTTGGGAACGTCTTTTTTTGGCAGCAGACATTGCAAAAGGAGTATTAAGGTCGGTTTCCTGGTCACTCCCAGTCAATCTGTGTTGAATTTTCTTCACGCTTCACTGGATCTCCAAGGAAATCGGATTTTCACGAGGCCAACCATTTTAAATGAATCTCAACTGTCTTGACACTTTTCCGCCCCGGCCATTATCTCATCTGTAGAGACTGGATTGGATCCAACGGGAGAGGCACTTTTTTCAGGATTTCTACATGATCTGATTTTTTTTCTTTTGGTTAACTCTGCAAAAAGGAGAAATCGATCTTGGGGATGTTGTAGGTAATTCGATATTAGGAAGTGTGCGATTTGGAATTTTCTTTTTTAACTGGAAGATGCTCTGAAATTTAACGTGTAGTATTAATAAGGTTCCTTGATAGACATATTCGTCAACGAAGACGCAAATCCCGAATCTAAGGTGATTTTTTTTTTAATTTTTGCTACTTTTTTAACATTTGCTAATCTAATCACAAGCAACTCTACCGTGACAAGTTGTTTGATATATCACATGCAATATCTTGGCATAAGAAATTTCCAGTAGTCCCATAATAGTTTCATTAGCACAGGTACTTCTGAATAAAATTCGGCTATCTTCACACTTATTAATTACTTTAATATATTCGTTCATGACAGGTCGTTATGAGTCGTTTGTATTATATGCCATTGAAAATTTTCAATGGCACCATTGTGGTATCTTTAGCACAGGTACCCTTCGAACTTAATTATTACTCTTATATATTCGTTCATGACATGTCGTTACAAGTTGCTTGATATATTACATGACATAAGTTGGCATTAGGAATTTGCAATGGTACCACAATGGTATCATTAAAACGAGTATTACTGAAACCATTTCGACAATTTTTGAACCATATTTATCTATTGGCGAAAACGTACATAATACAAGGTCTGTTCAAAAAATACGTAGACTGTTTGAATTACGCGGGCCCTGTTGGTCCCAATCAAAATCGCTTGGTGTCGCCATCTTCTGACAGATCCGCTGATTACAAGGCAGTTTTTTGATTGCAAATATCAGTATTGGTTGATTAGCTACGCGGTTGTTTGTGAAGTGTGTTTTTTTCGTTTGGCGGATTTTTAGAATGAGTGACTTGAACGAGCAAAGAGATGCTGTGAAATTTTGTGTTAATTTTGTGTCTGCGGGATGCTATCCGGCGGAAAAGGCCAGAAATGTGGACGAGTGGTGACCGGTTGTTTCATCACGACAACGCTCCAGCCCATTCAGCCCTCAGAACTCGAGAGTTTTTGGCCAAACACTCGATCACTGTTCTTCCTCACCCCCCTACTCACCTGACCTCGCTCCTTGTGACTTCTTCTTGTTTCCCAAACTCAAAAGACCTTTGAAAGGAAGGAGATTTGAGACGATTCCCGACATAAAGGCAAATGCGACGAAGGCGCTGAAGGACATCACAAAAGAAGCGTTCCAGGACAGTTTCAAAAAGTGGAAACACCGTTGGGATAAGTGTGTGCGTCGGGGAGGAGAGTACTTTGAAGGGGACCCAGATGTGTAACTTCTAAATAAAGTATATTTTGTTTTATGACGTCAGTCTACGTATTTTTTGAACAGACCTCGTAATGTTATATTCGCGCTTACCTTGTCATTTCGAACTTTTGATGAACTACTTGCGATACAGTATCTTAGCATTGGAAATTATAGAGGGTGTTATAATGGTACCATTAGAGCACGTGCGACTGAACCGATTTCAATCATCTTCGAAAACTGGTTCGTGCGATGAACCATATTAATAGATTGGTGAAAACAAATTATGAAAATCTCTCATAGGGTTCAAGAAGATCGAGTTACGGACGGACAGACAGACACATTTTCCCACAGTAATAGCATAAAGCGCCTTTGGTACTTCATAAATTATTAGGTAATGACATAATCAAGTACCCAACATATAGAGCTTGCCCAATAGTAAACAAACCGCCATTTTGAAAATAAGCAGAAGAGCACTTCCGCGAGCAACAGTGCTTCCTGTTGTGAGCTTGTCAGCTCTAGACTAGCCTGCTCCTGCCTCTGTGTAGTACATAGTGCCGCCCAATTTTATCGTTACAAAAGGAGACAAGGAATCTACACTTAGGGGCACTCGATAATGCATTTTATATTTTAATATTTTGGTTTCTGAAAATTTTTTGGCAAATTCTTTGGCAGGGGTAGGCCACTTAATAAATAACTGTAATATACGATACAGAAAATCTAGTCATTTATGCCTTACTTTTTGTGGTGAAATTTGGATGAGGAATTATCTTCCTCAGTCTTCCTTCAATTATCCAAGCCTTTGTTATTGGCTTGTGGAGCTAAAAAAGAGAAAAAAATCCCGAAGATCAGGATTAGAGGATTCAGAGGGGGGGCATCGGTTAGGATTTTATTCTCACGGACGGAGTTTTTATGGTGGAGGACTTTCTGCAAAGTAAGGATATTCAACGCATCGAATGGCCTGTACTTACTTACTTACTTACTTTTCAGACTCGCTTATCCGCTAGGGTCGCGGGGGCAGCAGCCCTATGAAGGATCTCCAGCGATCGCGATCTTCCACCATCAGGCGCTTGTCCTCCCTAGTAATACCCAAGCGACTCGAACCCAGATTATCCAAATAGTCTAGCCACCTGGTAATAGGCCGACCCCTTGGTCTCTTACCGACCGGCTTTGGAAGACCAGATCTCTCAATGCGGAAAGCTAGCGGCTCAAAATCTAAAGACTCCCTTATTGTGCTGCTGTGCACTCTATCTTGTAGGTAACACCTGCCACACCTCAGAAATCTCAATTCGGCCGCTTGTACCCGCGATCGCACTCTTTCGGTCATTACCCAAGCCTCATGACCATAGATGAGAATGGGGACAAAGATAGATTTGAAAACTGAGAGCTTGGCTTTGTTACCCAGATCACGTTTCGTTACCACAGTTCACGTCTGACACAGCTTGTTGCACCGATCCGAGCATCCAACTCTTTTTTCATACCGGTCATAACTCGTGAATGCAATCTCGGGATACTTGTACTTCTCCACCTGTTTCAATCGGGCTCCCCTAACATGGAGAGCGCACTGAGCAGGCTGTCTTGAAAGGAACAGAACCTCAGTTTTAGCCACACTGATCTTCTTACCAGCTACTTCACATTTGGGTGAAAACCGGTCTAGTATAAGATCTCCGAAATGAATCCAATTGAGCATGCATGGGAGAAAACGTACATAACTAGTTTTATTCGCTCTTATTTTATAATTTCGAGTTGTTTGATATACTACTCGCTATATCTTGTCATTGAAAATTTCTAGGGGGTGTCATAATAGTACTATTAGAGCACGTGCCACCGAACCGATTTTGATCATCTGCGAAGTGATTCGTGCGATGAACTGTACTAATCGATTGACGAAAAAAGATTTTTAAAATCTTTCATAGGCTTCGAGAGGATCGAGTACGGACGGACAGACAGACAGGTTTCCTCACAGTAATAGCATAAAGCACTTTTCGGTACTTAATAGTGAAAAACAGTAAAGAAATAAGCTTCCATGTCCACGGTGGCTTAGTGGTAACTCGAAGGTCCCTTGTTCGAGTCCATGCTGTGGAATTTTGTTTACTATTTTTCACTACATATACAGGGTGGTCCATAAGTCTGTCCCCCCCCCCCCTTTTATTTTTTGAACCGAAGCAGATATGTCAATTTTGATGAATCCAATGAATAGGAAGTTGTGGGTGGCCTATCCCATGGTGCACTTATCATCATCCCAAATATGCAAATTAGGACACATTCAAAATTTATCTCAAAAACCGTAAGGGATAGAGAAAAAAACCCAATTGCAAACTTGTTCAGCATAAAAAAACAAACAAAACAAAAAAAAAATCATCCAAATCGGACCAACCAATCACCCACAATCAGAAGATCATGTTCACCATTTCCGGAACATTGTACCTTGCCATCCTGGAATTGTTCTGTCTTGTGTGTGCTGAAACATGCCTTTTATTTGCTTTTCCACATGAAAGTGAATGCGAGTATGGTAATTTATGTTAATTTTTTGATTTGCATGCTTTACATGGCGGAAATATCAACATTCAGTTTTCCTTGTGCAGTGTGACTGTTTGTAAGCTACAAAGTCACCGCGTGATTGTGGGTGATTGGTTGGTCCGATTTGGATGATGTTTTTTTTTGTTTTGTTTGTTTTTTTACGCTGAACAAGTTTGCAATTGGGTTTTTTTTTCTCTATCCCTTACGGTTTTTGAGATAAATTTTGAATGTGTCCTAATTTGCATATTTGGGATGATGAAATGTGCACCCTGGGATAGGCCACCCACAACTTCCTATTCATTGGATTCATCAAAATTGACATATCTGCTTCGGTTCAAAAAATAAAAGGGGGGGACAGACTTATGGACCACCCTGTATATTTATTAGGTTATCCTGTTATGTTTGTGCTAACCTTAATTGATGTTCTGTATGAATGCTTCTTAAGACATGCTATCTAAGTTTATCCGATATTTGATTATGGATGCGCTTTCGAAACAAAACCTTCTCTTATTACCAATATTATTTTTGAAGAGAAGTAGAAGAAGTTATTGGTTGTATTGAAAATGCTTGGAAATTTTGCAATTCTCATTGATTAATCCAGTTTTGCTTCAGGAAACCGATACAGTCAATCAATATTTACAGTCGCCTTGGATAGAATTGATTTCCTAACGGAAACACTTGGCTACCATCGAATTATGCAAATCTATTGGCAAATCGGAGAGCAGTAAGACAGAAAGCGAAGAATTATAATTTTCCTAGTTCTTTCTAAATGGAAAAATATTTCTGTACTTTTGTTAATAATACAGAAACGTCAATTATGATTATGAAAAACGTCGGCTCGATTATGTTTTCGTCGTTTTCCTATTAATTATTATCCGTTTAATATTCATAAGAACAATGAAGTCAACTTCGGTTCATTTCCGGTAATTAAGAAGTAATGCTTTGTGCAAATCGGATTCCATTATAAATCCTAATGACTGGGAAGAATAAGATTTTTTTCCCTCTCCTGTTTTTCCCTCTTCATTCGCTCGTTTAACAATATGAATAAACATGATTGCTTTCCCGCTAAATGAAAAGTTAGAACTTCTAAGGAAGAATTTGAGTTTTAATGTTGTTTCGAATTTTTCTTTATTTTTTTTTATTGTTTCTTAAGTTCTAAGTTGCTTTAAAGGTATCGTGGTCTTCTTGAAGGTTAATTTTATATATAAGATGTATACAATTAGGTGCAAAATTATAAAACCAGCGTCATTTTTAGGGTTTTAGCATCATCTAAAACCCTATTAACGACGGTGTAGTTGTATGTACGAGGGTGGGGTGAAAAGTAATGCCTCCATGGTTGTAACTTTTTTATTTTTTAACCGATTTTCAAAATTCTTTTTGTGTCTGATACTCACATTTCTCCTCTATGTAATGCACTTTTTGACTATTCACTTTTTGAATGGCAGCTTTGGATCCTCTTCTGCAGCACGATAACGCCCGTCCGCACACGATCGCCACACGTCAGAGGGGGTTGCAGCGCCTACAGTTCAAAGATGAAAAACTGCAGTTCAAAAATGAAAGACTTTGCATCTTGCGACTTTCACCACTTCCAAAAGAGGAAAGAGCACCTTAAGGGGCATGAGTTGCGTTCGTACACCGTATCGTTTAGTGCACATTACCACTGAGTGGCGTCACCTTTCCGACGAATGACGCTCCGAAGTCGTTGAGGCATGCTAGACACTAACTTCTGCGTTGTTTCTACTGGAATTTTGTCCTACTCCTCGGAAATAAACGCCCGCAACTGCTGCAGTGTTCGAGGCTTCCGCTGTCTGACTTTTCGCCATACATTTTCAATGGGCGACAGATCTGGGCTGCAGGCAGGCCAGTCAAGCACCCTGAAACGCTGCTGTTGTAGCCAAGCCTTGGTGTTCCGAGCAGCATGAGGCTTCGCGTTGTCCTGCTGAAAGATGCTTGGTCGTCTATTGAACAACATTTGGCGGGATGGACGCAGATGCTGTTGAAGAATGTTTATATAGGCAGCAGAGTTAATAGTGCCCTCGCAAAAGTGAAGCGATCCTGTCCCGGCAGCACTCATACAGCCCCACACCATCAGCGATGCAGGCTTTTGAACTTTCCTCTGGTAACAGTCGGGATGATTAATTTCGTGTTTGGCCCTTAGCACCTTGCGACCGTTGTTGCCATACATCACTGCAAAGGTGGACTCGTCGGACCATAGAACACTATTCCACTAAACAAGGGTCCACTTTAGATGGGTTCTGGCCCATGCTACCCGGCGAGGCTTAGCTACAGTGCTCATAAATGGCTTCCTCTTTGTAGCGTATAAGTAATAGTTGCATTTTCTGATGTAACAGCGGACTGTGCTTTCGGATATGGGTATATGAAAATATTCTCGAGCCCAAACAGTCTTTCACTTATGGGAGCATGCCTGTTTTTCACAATGTAACGTCGAAATACTCGTAGGTCCCTAACATTCAATAATCGCTGCTTGCCTGGTGCAGTCCCTGGTTTTGTTTTCCCGATTTGTCTGAAACGCTTGATGATCCCATTAACAGTAGAGAGAGAGAGAGTGGAACTGATAATTCATGGGCAATAGCTCGCTGGGATTTGTTATTCTGGAACTGCTGTATAATTTTTTGCCGTATACACGTTTCTACTGGCTTACCACGTCCCATGGTTCAAAACAACACGAATACTGTTCTCTGTCGCGTGGACGGTGCTTTTTAAGCCTGATGCAAAGCATTCTGGGCATTTCTACAGCCTTCAGTAAAGTTCTATATGCTGGCAACCCCTTGTGTACGAAGTTCTTTGAAACCTTTTGACAACGCAATTTTACATAAATTGGAATAAATTATTTCACACCATTAAATCGCTTCTAAATGGATGTTGATATTGTTACATGTACACTTAGTAAATCTATTTTCATTAGCCTGCAATCCTCTGTATGCACTTTTCACTGTGTTTTTAGCCAAATTACTTGGTGTCCGAAGTTTATCGACACTAGGTTTGTCGACGAATATGGCCTCAATCTCAAATCAAGCTTAAATCAGACGTCCGGAAACTGAAATCTATATATATAAAGAAGGATGTTTGTGGGTCTGTCTGTGGATAATGTGTACGTTTTTTATACAAATCTACAGTTTTATTCCGATCTTGATAAAATTTCGCATACATGACCTTCAAAGCATGAGGAAGGTCACTGTCTACCTCAGATTTCGGAAAATTAATATTTATTGATAAAAAATCGATATTCATGGTTATGGCAAGGCATATTAATGAGAAATATCTCATGACCAACAATGCAAGGCAAAGTTTGTACAACAATAGGTATCAACAATGGTATCAACACGCAATTCACAAACTCTCTGCATGAACCAACAATCAATATCTCATGACTAACAATGAAAGGAAAAGTTTGTGCAAGTGTAATTATCCCGGGCAACGCCGGGTACCTCTTCTAGTGTTTTATATTTATAATGTGTTGCTTAAAATTTTAGCTATTATACACTAAAACTGATATAGTCCTCTGAGGCCTCGGCAGGGGCCGCGAGGCTCCAAATATAAATCAAGCTATAACTTTTGTATGAGAAGGTCTAAGAACCTGAAATTTAGCATTTGTGCCCCTCCTTTTATTACAGTCACGAGCGGCTACAGCTCGTAACCTTTTGGTGCTAAAACCCTTATATCGTTGGATATCGCCAGTATAACATTTATACATTTGATGGCTTATGATATACTTTCGGGGTACAATGGCGCACAATTCGTTGGAAAAAGGCATTTTCAGTCTTAACCTGTCTTGATAGCGACAAACAGTGCTCAGGAATCGTTAACAGTTCAACAGAGATATTACTCGGCCCATTTATTCCTCATTTAAAGTTTTTGGGCGGACCCCGAGTTGCGCCCATTTTTAGCAGTTTCCGGAATAAGGGTATAACCACCATTGAATTCTTCACATAGTCTTTATTCATGTAAATTGTTTCACTAAATCTCTAGGCTATTCAACTTCCAAGAACAAAAACTAGTACGGGACTGAGAATCACCCTGTCGATTTGAATGGATGTAATTCGATGGGTACTTGCGCGAAAAGAAAACTTCTTTAAAGAAACCTACCAACTTTATTGCTACGTCTGATAATCGTTTTGGAAAACTGGAAATCTTGCAATTTAGCGTTTATTACGTTCTCGGAAACCTAAAAGCGATTCATTTGGCCGCCTGATTAATGTCCCGTTTTTATCTTTGCCGAAGCCGAACGCCTCCCCGTCTCGCATTTGAATAAATATGATAGCGAGGCTTGTGCTCTGAAACGAATGTATTTTCCCATCGTTAACAGTTCTGCCTGCAATTCAGTAGTAAATTTGTTTTATCTCAGCAATTGCACCGTTTTACTCGGAGATAAGGGATTACACCGAAGGTGAGCAGAGGACGGCGGAAAAAAAGCCGTCAGAGCATTTATCTAAATGAAAACGCCTTATAAATTATGAACTCCATCGAGGGAATCGTTTAGAAAGAATATCAGCACAAATTGGCATTTTTATTATTTTTTTTTTTGTCAAGGCAGTGGCGTTAGGAGCAAGCAATCGACGTTTAGTGGAAGGTAAAGACGAATCCTGTCGAGCACAAGCAAAAAATTATCACTTGAGACTGATATACAAAATCGACTTATGGACGTGTATTCTTTTCACGTTTCTATAAAGCTGCAGCTCTATGAACTGTTCCACAGTTAAAACGCGCTTCCCTGGCATTCGCCATACCAAAACACGCCCATTCGACTGGAACAGAGTGGCACTCCACAAATGCTTTCCCAGGCTTCGATAATGAAATGTTGGCGTTCTAACCATCACTGGAGTCTGGCAGCCTTGTTGTTTGACGAGATGTTTACAAAGCCGAGTGTTTGCAGTAGTATAATGCACCCTGACTCATGTTTCCGATTGGAACTCCTTGCTTATGACTTGGGAGTGTTTTCTTGCAGTTTTTATGAATGAGCTTTAGGATTCGTCCGCCGTGGGGCGTGCGTGTTCCGTTACCTGTAGTGTGCCTTTATAACCAGAGTGTGGCCATATGTGGGACAATTTTATATTGATTACTAGCAAAGGTACCCGGCGTTGCCCGGGATAATTACCTTGGATGTAAACAGAACAATCTCAAAAAATTAAATTAAATTTTGCA
>JAHWFO010091276.1:0-13162 GCA_023313115.1 Rhysida immarginata
AAAGGCCTCGTATTGTTTATTCCCTTTGTGATGTCCTTTTTACTATTTCTCGCCTTAATATTAGGGCTTAATTGCTCGTCCTTTCTTTGCTGAGCTGCAATTATTTCACGTGACGACAAGGGACTGTATTCTGCTATTTCATTGACTAGAATGCGACATAAAGCATTTGCATTTCCAGGAAGCCTACCGGGCTTGTGAATAATCTCGAAATCAAATTCTTGAGTTTAATAAATTCCATCTGGCTAATTTTGACGTGGGTATTATTAGCCCTCCCCCCACCAGCCAATTGTTCTTCTAGAATTAGAGGGAACTGACCAAAACTGGGTCCCCATTTCGGTTTTTGTCATGTACAGGGAAAATTAAGAAGTAAAGAAACAGAAAAACTTTGGAGCACACACTCAATTAATTATTTCATATATAACTATTAAAAACATCATAAAATAAATCGATTTAAATATTTTATCAAAAACTTACTTCTTACTATTTCAAAAAAGTGCTCCAGAACCGGGTTATTCTAAGGAGAAAATAAATATTGAAGAGACCCGCTTTTGGTCATTTTCCTCTATCATTTAAGGCTACATCTGAAACTCACTGACATACAATTATTTGTTGTTTGGAAGATAATTCTGAAAAAACAATTATTGCATTTATATCGGTGGAAGGATGGATCATAATACTGTTCCTATTAACTAAACAGGTGGTGGCCTTACAGTATAACAGAGGGACATCAGCAGTTCCAACTAGTTTCGCCATTTATTCCCGGCTTTGTCAAGGATATACAGCAAGACAATCGACAATCGAGCAGTGGAGTGGAAGAAACAATGCGAGTGGTACTGAAGCAGCGCTCCCAAACTCACTCGTCACATGTATAGACCAGGGTAATTACACTGAGATAGGTGAGAAGCCTGAAAAAACCCCGAAGGTCCTCCTCAAGATGATTGAAGAATATTCCCCTCATTCTGGGGATAAAAAGGTTGATTGAAGATTGTCATAGAAAAGGGGGGGGAGCCAGAGGCGAACTAGGCTATCCAAAAACCGGGGAAGATAACATTCCTGACTTCGTCGAAATTAACTTCCAGGGCATGGCTGGGCAAGCGATGTTTTAAGCGTTTCCTGTATCAAAAGGGTTGTGAATTTTAGACACCAACTGATTCCTATGATTAAGCATCTTCGGGAGCATAGTCGTTATCGTATCCTGTAAAAACTTGCCAACATGCGTCATCCCTAGACTCTCATGAACGACATTATTGTTGGCTACTCTACGATCAAGTTTCACAATTGCTCTCAGAGTAATATTTTGGAATGTCTGCAGCTCCTTCCACCTTGCTTTGCACACAGAAGCCCAAGCTGGCATACCATGAAGCAAGATCATGCGGATGATCATTTTGTAGATGAGCAGCTTGTTATAAATGTCAAGAGCACTGTTACGACTGAGCAACGCGATCAGACTGAATTTGGCCCTCTTTGCCTTATTCGGCGCGTAGGAAACATGTTGATTCCAGGTGAACCTAGAATCGATCACCACGCCAAGGTATTTATACTCTTTGACCCAGTCAAGCTTATTTCCGTACAGGGTAAGCAAACGTGAGGGGTTTCTGCGTTTGTTTGTGAAGAACATAGCCTTGCACTTGCCAACATTTAACTTCAGCCTTCATCTGTTGAACCATTTTTCGTAGAGATGCAGTGCTTTCTGCAAGCGAGAGATGACATGGGCAAGAACACGGGTAAAGGTTAAGATGGCCGCATCATCAGCGTAGAAGTACAGTTTACACTTGTCGGGTTTGGGAAAGTCCTGGATAAAAAAATTAAACAAGGCTGGTCCCAGAACTGATCCCTGTGGGACACCGGCTTTAACCACACACATGATTGGGAAAAGGAGTCACCAATTTTAGCTAGAAAAGATTTGTCTGAGAAGAAAGAGCGCACCAGCATGATAAGGTCATTGTAAATCCAAATTTTATCATTTTATAAATGACACCATCATGCCAAACTTGATCGAAGGCCTTGCAAATGTCTAGGGAGATAATGCCACCATATACAGACTTGTTAAGAGAGTTTTTTGCATCGACAGCAAGCCGCCATATTTGCATTTGGCAGGAGTGGTCCATACGGAAACCAAACTGCTCATCACGAATAAGATCATTGGCAGAGCAGAATTCATTGAACCTTTTAAGAATTGTCCGCTCTAGAACCTTAGACATAGTTGGTAATAGGCTGATGGGCCTGTAACTTGCAGGCAATGAAGAGTTAAGACCTGGTTTAGGAATGCTTAGGATAATCGATTCTTCCAGCCAGTAGGGAAATCTCCGAGTTTCCAGCAGTCATTAATTAGTGTAACGATGTCAAGAATCAGGTTGGAGAGTAGATTTTTAAGTGCATTATTTGTGATGGCATCCATTCCAGGGGCTTTCTTATTCTTGAGTTTCTTGATGATCTCGACAATTTCCATCGGGTAGATTGATCGCTCTATAGGAGCACGCCGACCCTCATAAATATTGGAGCACACATCGCGAACCTCGCTGATTGCATGCTCTCCGTCAGAAGTATCTGGAATTGGGGTGATAAATTGATTGTTAAGTGACTCAGCAATTAATTGAGCTTTATCATGGTCTGTAGTAGCAAGAGTAATACCGTCTGGAGAAAACAGGGGTGGGAATTTCGTTTTCTTACACTTAAGAGCTCTAATCGTAGTCCAGAGAGAGTTGTCATGAGTTGAGAGATTCTTCAATTTGCTCGTCCATTTTTGCACTCGTAGCTCTCTTACTTTTTCGTGGACCCTCCTAGAAAGCCTATTATATTTTCTCTTAAAGATGGGATCACCTGTACGTTGCCAAAGTCTTCGGAAGGCATTCCTCTCTGCAATAATTTGCCTAATACTTGGAGGAAGATCGAGATGGTCAGGATATTTAGGGTCTATAGGGCAAGCACTAGCAGACATCGCATTGTTGATGTTATTGGTAATGTCTTTGACTCTATCAAAGATTTCATTGGTGCTGGAGGCGTTCACTCTGTAGCCATTGCTAGTTTTAAGGAGGTCACGAAAGAGTTTCCAATCCCGCCTTATAGGAAGCCGATTCAGGATGTCCATATTTAAGCCATCGAAGTTAAGGGCAACTGGAAGATGGTCTGATGTTAAATCGTCCATAGTGAATATATTGAACGGTTTGAAGAGACCCCTGAGAATAGCAATATCCAGAACATCGCTCGTGGGCGAATGATCACAGTATGTTTGATTGGACCGATAGCGACAGTGTCCAGCTGGTTCTGGATGTAACCATATAAAATAGCACCATTGTGATTAATGCATCTGGAATTCCAGTGAGGGTGTTTCGCGTTTAGATCGCCTGCCAAAACAACAGGAAAATTACCAGAGAGCAACTCATCTAGATCACAGGGGTCAATGGCATGCCCCGGAGAGTTATACAGCGCAACAAACTTAGCCCAGCCAATCGTGAGGTCCTTGATGAGAATAGAAACCTCCTCCATTCCTAAATAGTTCCTAGTAATGACTTCAAGTTGCTCAATACCCTCTTTGACTAAAACAGCTGCTCCACCAGAAACACCATGAGCAGGATTCTTTGGGAGTCTATCTTTACGATAGACCATGTATCCAGGCAGCTTGAATGGCCGTTCCGACTTGACGTGCGTTTCACAGAAAAAGGCAATATCAATTTTGTTTCTCGATAGGAAGTCGAAGAACTCCTATCGCTTACGTGAAATGCCTCTGGCATTCCAGATGGTACACCGATGTCTTCCTTGATTGACTACTTCGAAGCTGCTGCTAGCCATGATTAAACTTTAGAGAACGATTTAACAATATGCGGAATAGATTTTCCGATTTCCTCATATAATCTGAGCATCGCGCCTATTTTAGTGTTCATAGCTTGCAAATCAGACGGGTTGAAACTTTTGTCAACAAATTTTGAATCTACCGAAGCGTAGGATCTCCCTTCAATAGTCTTAGCACCACGCACTCTGCTCACTGTTTTGGGACATTTAGGACATCCAGAGAAACATCACGTATGCTGTCCTTCACAGCAAATACATTTAGGTGGATCCTGTCCCTTTACATTTTTGCAGTCCCTGGACTGATGGTCTCCTGCACACTTATTGCAACGGGGCAGCTCAGTACAACCCATGGAAACGTATCCAAATCTGAGGCAATTGTAACATTAAAGAGGTATCTTATTGCCCCTAAACAGCTCAACGAGCACCGCCAGTTGACCAATCCGAGTGACTTCTTTAAATGTCCTATTATGCTCAGTGTTTTGAAAAAGTGCCAAGATCAGCGGCATATCAACAGCACCATTTGCCTTTTTTGGTCTTATTATTTTTTCTGCAAATCAATTTGTGTTTTTGAGATCGTCAAAAAAATCGTACAAGTTATAAGTTGTATCAACCTTCCTTATAACATATTTTTTATACAGCAAGACAATCGACAATCGAACAGTGAAGTGTACATTTGTTAGGATGGGACGAAAGCAGCGCTTTCACAAAGCTCATCTAACCAGAATAAACTCCAAATGAAATACACCGAGGTAGTCAAGAAGCCTAGCCAACCCAAGCGGTCTTCCATATTATACAAAAAAGAAAATAAGATTGACAATTGTCAGAAACAAAAAACAAATGAAATACAAGGAGAAAGAAGATTATCACATCTTCCAGTAGTCTGGGAAAGAGACGTTGCTAATATCCTCAAAATTGATGTCAAGAACGTGCCTCGGTTTACGATACTTCGTATGCCAGTTCATATTCATTGAGTTCTTCAGAATCCCTTTCACAAGCTTATTGTCATGAGTCTTCATCTTCTGTATCATAATCAAAAGGAGATCCTGTATAAACTTTCCGATATGGGCCATGTTTAAAGAACAGTGGTACAAATCAAGCAATGAGCGTAAATAAATATAAGAACCAATAGGATATAAAGCAAGGGGGCCAATCAGTTCAAAAAGGATGTAATGGCCATTAGAATAAAATAAAATAAATACAAAATTTTTTTGAAATTAATATAATGGGCCAGCACGCTTCCACTGCGCCACTCTGCTGAGGACGGAACCTACGCTGAGGACGATCAGGACGATCAAAACGGACTAGCTCTTCAAGGTATCACTCTACTCTCTTTTTAGGTATCATTTCATTATTCTCATTTCACGGTGCGCCCTTTTCAGCACGATATTCACCTTCTGTTACGTCTTATGTGCTGGTCCCTGGCGTTGGAATTAATATTCCCGTAAACCAGTACATCAAGACGCTTATTATCCTTCTGGGCCCCTGGCGTTGGGATTAATTTCCTCGCAAACCTAACTAAGGACATTTTCTCATATCATCTGTTATTATTCTAATAATTCACGAGCGGGTCCCTGGCGTAGAATTAATTTTCTCGCAAACCTGACTTGTTCATTCTTCTTAGAGCTAGGTGCGTCCTTCTTAGGACGGCTTCTTTAGCACACACCTAGCTGCGAGGTTACCCCCTGGTTCTATACATTTATATATGATGGCTTCGTCCAAATTAACTGGCTAAAGAGCATTTGCTAGTGGCGGATGGTAAAACTGTGTCCTGCGAAAAGGCCTACCGGGATGCCTGCTTGGATGCTAGGTTTGCTGCATTTGACCTAGTGTTCAACGAAATGTAGAAGCCCTCCGGGATGAAATAAACGCTAAGTATAGTGCACTGGAGGAAAAAGTCGAATCCCTATACAAAAGTTTTGAGGAGAAGTTCGAAAATATCAATAAGGAAATTAAGGACTCTCGTAGAGATGTTATTGACAAGATAAGCGAACTTAAGGAAGCCTTTGGGAAATGCTCCGGGACTCCGAAGGCAAGAAACTCCACGGAAGATAATCCAGTTGATAACAGCAAGATAAGTAATGTCTTAAAAACTATTTCCTCTTCTAATAGTATGGAGCCTATGGATATAATAGAAAATAGTGACTGTTCGACAAACGGTGGCTGTAAGAGAAGTCACTCTGATGGAACTGATGAAGAAGTGGATGACAGTCCCTGGATTGGTGTCACTAATAAAAAATTCAGAAAAGGCACGAGGATCGATAACCTAAAGACCGTCTCCAGAGTAAACGAAGAAGTCGTCAGCGCGTCTAGAATGAGGAATCTGAAGAATGGACAAGGTCGCTCGGCTAATGAAGACCATAGAATCACGAAGAGGTATGTACCGCCGATTATGTATGCGGACTCATGACGTCCCGTTTAAGACGATTTTAACTGAGCTCGAGAAGCATGTTCCAGTGGAAAAGATCACCGTTCATACGGGCAGAGCTGAAACCGTCAAACTTAAATGTGAAGACAAAACAACGCACGACAGGCTAGTGTCTAGAATTAAGTCTGATTATATTTTAAAAATTCAGCATCATCAACTGAAGTCGGAGAAGGTCTTGAAATACGTGATACGTAATGTGGATATTACGTATGACCTCGATGACTTCCAAGAAGACCTAAAAAGAGCCAACTACTTCCCGGAAAAATTAATTCGCTTGAGGAAAGCCAAAGGATCCATTGATATGCCGATGGTTTTGGTTCTGCTCGCGAACTCCGAACACAACCAGTCATTGAAAAACATAACACGTATTGGGCCGCTTGCAGTAACAGTGGAGGCCTTTCGAGGGAACAAGAAGCCACTACAGTGCTACAACTGCCTGCGCTTCGAACACTTATCCATGGGCTGCACGGAAGATCCTCGTTGTAATAAATGTGCTGAGGGGCACCAGTCAAGAGATTGTCCCAGGCTCAAAGGACAAGACCCCCCAAAGTGCACCAGATGTTGTGAACAGCACACTTCAAGTTACACGAAATGTTCAAATTACCCCCAGGTTCAAAGGATGCTTAGTTCTAAAGTGACAGTAGGCAAATCCTATGCTGCTGCTGTGCCTACGCCGGAAGATAAAGGCCTCAACATCAACGACCTACCAGGTATGTATAAGCAATTAGGACGTATCTTTAATCTGTTTTCTAATCTAGGCAAAAGTTACCCACAGTTGAGTGGGCTCCTTACGACCAACTAATTTTAGTATGGCTGCACAACGTTATACTGTAATCAACAAAGGTGAACTTCGGTGCGTGATATGGAACGCTAGGGGCATTCCCCGAAAGCGTATCGAGTTTCACAATTTTCTGTTTAAGCAAGAAATCGACGTTGCTTTCCTGTGCGAAACTCATCTCAAACTAAGCCAAGACTTCAAGCTACCTGGCTATTGTGTGTACCGTACGGATCGTATGGCTTCAAATGCTGCAAGATGTGCTTCTGGGGGCGCTGCGATCATCATTAAGAAGGGAATTCAACACCAAGAATTAGTCTCCAAGTTTTATGCAGGTATGGAATCGGCCTCCATCATTATCAATGACGTCTCCTGTGGTGAAGTGAAGTTCGTTGTGCTCTACAATTCACCTAAATATTAACTTGAAATTAGTGAGTTTGATGAACTCTTCAGTGGTGACACTCCAGTCGTCCTAGCTGGTGACCTAAATGCCAAACACCCAAGCTGGAACTCCAGAACGCAGAATTACAACGGCATGATTCTCTATAGGTACATACAAGGTAGAGATGATATCATCGCTGCTGGACCTGTAGAGGACACCGACTGCTGCGACCACTCCCCTAGTAGTGACGTTTTGGACATCTCGCTCTTGAAGGGTTTCTTCAAACCGTACAATATCTTTACGATTGATGACTTTTCTTCTGACCACAAGCCTGTGGCGTTGAACTTTGACAATGTCGACATAAATTTCCGAGAGGAACTGATACATCATCAAGACTGGAAGCTCTACAAAGATATTCTTAAAGAATATGGCTGCCATCCCGACGTTGCTTACTGTACAGAGAACATCGATCAACTTGTTGATGACATCACCAGAAGCTAGTAAATATCCATCAGAGAATAAACCTCCTCATCGAATCTAACTCACTCCTGGAATCCAACGCCTAATTTCTGAAAGAAACAGGACCCGTAGACTATGGCAACGCTATCGTGAACCTTTGCTCAAAACCAAGTATAACAGGCTTGTGCGAAGAGTCCAAGAGGATATAAAAGAGCTTCGCGACGCTAGATAGATTGAAAAACTCAAAAGCTTGTTGGCTCGCGACAATTCAATTTGGAGTATGGTCAGAGCTTTACAGAAAAGGAAGAATGATACGCTTCCTCCACTACGTACTCCACAAGGTGACTATGTGCAAACTGATCAGGACAAGGCCCAAGTCATTGCAGAGTCACTGGAAATGCAGTTTGTTACTCCTACCAACGATAAGCCCGAGAGCCAAATCATATCTCAGCGTGTTGAAGAAGGTATTGTCTACTTTGATGAAGTCCCGCAGCATTTAACGAAGTACAACATCGAGGCTGGAGAGATCTACAACATCATAAGTAAACTGAAAAAGAAGAAGGCTCCAGGAAAAGACAAGGTGAGTAATAACGCCCTTATGAATCTCCCAAAGAACTTTATTGACTTTCTCACCAATATCATTAGCGACTGCTGGAAATTTTCTTACTTCCCTGTGGCTTGCAAGAAATCTATTGTCTTGAGTATCCCCAAGCAGGGGCAAAATCCTGCAAATCCCGCGAGCTACCGACCTATTAGCTTGCTACCCTCGATGTCCAAAATGTTGGAGAGAACGATCCTCGTCAGATTCCAAGATCACTGTCTAGCAAATGACCTTTTTCGGGAAGAGCAGTTTGGCTTTCGTGCTGCTCACTCTTGTCCGATGCAGATATGGAGGCTCGTTGAAGACCTGAGCACCCCCCAGAACCTCTCCAGTTACTGTGGGCTGGTATTTCTCGATGTCAGTAAAGCTTTTGACCAAGTCTGGCATGAGGGCCTTGTCTACAAAATGATCAGAGACGCGCCCCCTGCCGATTTGATTTTGATGGTGAAATCCTTTCTTGACGGCAGATCCTATCAAGCCAAGGTTGGAGAAAATCTTTCCACACCCCGTGTTGTAAAGGCCGGTATCCGTCAGGGTTCTGTCCTCGGGCCTGTGCTATTTAATTACTTTGTACATGATTTCCCGAAACCCGATAATTGTAATTGTATTTTTATGCGGATGACACTGCCATTATGACATGGGCACACAGCCGGCTCACGTTGTCACTCGGCTGCAGTGAGCCTTGAAGCAGTTCGAAGACTGGTTTAACTGCTGGAAGTTGAACCTTAACGTCGGAAAGTGCAAGGCCTTGTACCTCAATAGGAAGCTCAAGCATCCCCCAGATTCTCTTGTTTTGTTCAATAAGAAACTGGACTGGGTGGACAACTACAAGTATCTGGGAGTTATCATTGACTCAAGACTCTCATGGAACCAGCATATGTCCTATGCTCTGAACAAAGCGAAGAGGGCTAAATACAGTATCATAGCTCTCATGGGTCGCAACAGCGCCCTCAGCATTGACAACAAGCTACTTCTGTACAAATGATTATCCGGAACATATTCCTCTATGGCATGCCTGCGTGGGCGACTATCTGTAAAACCAGACGGAGTGAACTACAGTCATTCCAGAATGTTACCCTGAGGACCATTGCCCAGCTGGACAGAAGGACGGTGAAAAACCATTAATCCACTTGGATTTAAACATGGCCAATATAGGATCTCCTTTTGATTATGATACAGAAGATGAAGACTCACGACAATAAGCTTGTGAAAGGGATTCTGAAGAACTCAATGAATATGAACTGGCATACGAAGTATCGTAAACCGAGGCACGTTCTTGACATCAATTTTGAAGATATTAGCAACGTCTCTTTCCCAGACTACTGGAAGATGTGATAATCTTCTTTCTCCTTGTATTTTTTATTTAGTTTGTTTTTTGTTTCTGACAATCGTCAATTTTATTTTATTTTTTGTATAATATGGAAGACCGCTTGGGTTGGTTAGGCTTCTTGAGAGTATATTTCATTTGGAGTTTATTCTGGTTAGATGAGCTTTGTGAAAGCGCTGCTTTCGTCCCATCCTAACAAATGTACACTTCACGGTTCGATTGTCGATTGTCTCTTGCTGTATATGCTTGTCGATTGTCTTGCTGTATATCCTTGACAAAGCCGGGAATAAATGGCGAAACTAGTTGGAACTCTGTTATACTGTAAGGCCACCACCTGTTTAATTTGCATTTATACTTAGGATATGTAATTATTCCCAATTTCGATTGCCGTCGAACACGACCCAGCTTTAATGATTGTTTGACTCTTGCATAAAATGATGTGATTATCTGGAAAAAATTGTAAAGATGAATTTGGTGGAATATTCTGTACGAGGTGCGTTCAAGTTCTAAGGTCTCCTAATTTATTTTTGAAAAACTATTGACCCTAGAAAGCTGAAACTCCCAACATTTGTCCACATAGTCAAATTCTAGTCGTACACATTGCTGACGCCACGATTGCATCGCCGCTGCAAACACTTTTTATATTGGTTTGTTTTGCCTACTGAAAAGCCGCTCGATTATTCCGTTCTTGCATAAGCGACTTTCCAGTAGACAAAACTGGTTCCTAAAGAAGCATTTGCGGCGGCCTACCATTCATGGCGTCAGCATTATGAAAAATGTCTACGGGTAAAGGTTGACTATGTGGATAAATCACGGGAGTTTCAGCTTTTTAGGTTCAATAGTTTTTAAAAAATATATTAGGAGACCTTAGAACTTGAACGCATCTCGTATTGTGATAATAGGTATCAAATTTATTTATAAAGATAAGCAATAGAGTATCATACTACTCACACATTCGAAAATATGGTATATCATGCAATATGGTTTTATATCTTTACTATAAAATTAAGTTCTACATTCATTCCTAAAACCATAAAATATAAAATATGTCAGTATCACATATTGAATTTCCCTATAAAATATTAACTTATGTTATGTAAGTTAAGCCACACGTCATGGTGTTTCAAGAAAAAAAGATGAGTCCAAATATCTTTACTGAATCCACAAATGTCGTCTTTCATGTTAGACGTGAGTGAAATGTGAATTTTAGCCAATGTTGCCATCTAAAACTTAAAAAATTCCATGGCAAATTATTTTAAAATTATGAAATTGTTTTGAAATTATTTTAAACGTTAATGGACAAATATTTTTCTGTAATGATCATGACAAAATTGAAAGTTTCAGTTATAGATTTCAAATATTAATCAAGTGGGATTAATGAGATTGTTTAAAATCTAATAAGTAGCATCAAATCTTTATTAAGCATATAATTTTTAAGAAAAATTTGTTAAGGTTCTATGAATGGCGTAATAATCTTAATTTTAATGATAAGCGAAATATACTAACCATCTAGAGACGTGTCGGGCGTTTCAAGCTTTGATGGAAATTTCACTCGAATTTTATTTCAATTGAGTTTGAACATTCGTTATGTCAAATCCACGTGCAAGCGTCAATGAATATGCATAAACAATCATGATCATTGCACTTTCTTTCGTCTGTTTTCAAAATGAATCATACGGAAAATTTTTCCTCATTTTTTTTCTGGAAGGAAACAAACCACCTAGATGGTTATGGCGCACCGGAGACAGTAGGAATAAAAAGGTTGACTATGTGGACAAATCGCGGGAGTTTCAGCTTTCTAGGGTGAATAGTTTTTCAAAAATAAAATATTAGACCTTAGAACTTGAACGCAACTCGTAAAAGAAGTCATTGTTTGTTTTAATTACCTTTTCTTGAATGAATGGCCTCCTTGAATGTGGAGCATGTGACTTCACAGGCACGAAAGGCAGTGAAGCATCTTCTAAATCGTCAATTGTAGCGTGGCTCAAATCTTGCTTCATAACATCAAATAAACACGTTCAGACTAAATTGAATCGGTGAGAAGAAGAACAGTACAAGTCCGAATTCCGCCATTTTTGTTTTATTGCAAAACTTGATTCAAAACATGTGAATCTAAATATTGAGAGTAAGAGTAGTACTAAACTAACCTTCCTTCGTTGTTTCCAGGCAGATTTTAGAATTGAATGTGTTGAAAAACAGTACCTATTTTAAAACCTTCAAACTTGATTATCTCGAAATGAGAAATTTGGAGTAGAACTGTTCTTCTTCTCACAATTCAATTATAGTAGGCTCTCAAGCAGCAACAGGAATACACTATATGTTCAAGAGTTTAGGGACACCATCATCGCAGGCTTCAGATAACAAAAATTAGTAAGCAGTGGCACCCTCCTTTGCTCTAATGAGTCTCCGCCTTCCGAAGAAGACTTTCCACCAGTTTTTGGTTGTAAGAAAATGGAATTTCCCTCCATTCCTGCCATAGAGCATTGATTAGTTCAGCCACGAATGAAGGATGGCGAGGTTTAATGCAACCAACAGGTGTTCAATGGGATTGTGATCGGGGCTCCGGCCAAGCCAATCCATTTTTTTCAACCTCATTGTTCTGAAACCAGTCTTCTACACAACTAGCCTGCCAAGTCCTGAAAATAGCATTGCATTGGGTTGAAAACCCTGCATGTTATAAACAAAAAACTTCAGAAACAATTTCGATTTTTTAACGAAACCTTTATATCTTCTTGAAAATCCGTGCTATCCTCATGCAAATGAACACAGATAACACAGAAAGAGAAGCTTCATAATAAAATATGCTACAGCTACAACGCATTTCAAGCATAATTTTTACATGGGAATCCCAATCATCATTTTTGGCTCAATTTGTTGCTGGTCCTTTATTTGCCTTCGGGACATAAACTTCGCTAAAATTTTACGTGTAACATGTTCTTTGGACCCCTGAAGATTCAGGATCGCTCGTCAAGTATTTTTCTAATAAACACAAAAGATCTCTTGTCCAGAAAGATTTATTAAGCGTCTGCAAGTATTTTTCTCGATATTCGATAAAACGTCTAAGAACGAAAGTGTCCCATTAGATTTTGACGGATAGATTATCTGATCATTTGGTTATTCTCATATTGTGAGACGTCATATTATGACTAAATAAACTTCTTTGTGGAAACGTGGTGTGTCGTTCTTCTTATAACCAGTGTTGCAGAGGGAACAAATGAAAAAGCCTCTGATGACTTTCTCTCGAGCTTTTTATTTAATTCATTTTACGGCTGCCTGCCAAAATATAGATTTTTTTAAAGAAAATTTTATGATTTTAATTGTGAATTTAGACTTTGACTCCTATCTAAATTATAATCTTTATTTCACCGAATGTTAAAGAAATGGATTTAATTCGGTGAAATGTA
>JAHWFO010091283.1:0-18340 GCA_023313115.1 Rhysida immarginata
TTTGGGCATGATTCGCTGGATTCCACTTCACTGTCGCTCCTTCATCGGAACTCGCATTTTGTATGATGTCAAATCTGGGCTCGTTATGGTCACTGTAGCGTCGGATGAATTCGCTGTCATCCGTTTGAGTGCCTAGATCCCTCTTCAAAACAATAGTCACTGAATCGTTATTTCGACACCCTTTGACGGGATTGTAATCCAAGTTGTTACCACACAAATTCAAAGTCAAATCAAAAGTATTATCCAATTGAATATTTTCACTTGCCTTGCGTTGGCGATGGAAATTCCTGTCTCTATGTCGAGTCCTTCGTCCTGCCGTGTCGTCTCTCGAGAAATTAGCGTTTGTATTCTCGCTTCTCCGGGCTTGGTGTCTATCATCGGCGGGCTGCCCTCCTTGGCTCGGGATACGTTTCAATTTTCCGACTTGACGAACCTGGTATCCGGCACTGGGCTTTCGTTGCGTCTGATGCTTACGATCAGCATTGCTCGGGTTTCCATGTAGACACCTTCGCTTATCCGTAGCGGCCTTCTTTCCTATCGGCTTCGGCGTGAAGGACCTCTTCTGTGTGACTGAGCTGTTGGAGCCGGAGCAGATGTTATTTGCTCCAGCGAACACCCTTAAAACGATCTTATGACAGGGTGCTCAAGCGCACATGCATGAAGCATTTCTTTTCCTGAAGCCTTTCATAGGCTTCAAAGCTTCAATAAACGCCTCAGTTCCGAGGCTCGTTTCTCCACCGGTTGGTCATCAGAAGTCTAAGGGGAACGTATAAATATAAGCATACTTATTATTATGGTCCCCTCCGATGACCTCACAAAGGCGTTTAGATGACGTGAAACGCCTTTTAAAAACTAAAGGACCTAGTCGATACCATTCTAAGACGAGGAAAGACCGTAGATGTAAAGAGCATTTTTTCCACATAGATGACGGTGTGGAAAAGGTCCCCCTCGTTCTGTCCATTCTTGCAGACCAGAGTTCTTTAGTGAGAAACATAATTGGTATCGCTAGATCTAAGTTTAGAGGATCACCGGTGGAGTCATCCATCAGGAATCGCACAAAGGAGTAAGAAATCCTTGGAAGATGGTAATGAAGGCACAGACGATTCCAAATGGATTGAGCAAACGAGCACTCGAAGAATAAATGCTGGATTGTCTCTACGATGCCACAATGTAGACAACCAGCAGATCTGACCACCCTCCATAGATGAAGACGTTGGAGGGAGTAAAATCTGTGGGGCAGCAAACGCCATTGACATGAAAACACAGTTCCTTCAAAGGCAACAGATTTCAATGCCTTTAAGAAGGCTGACCACGGATAATCTGGGCAGAGACGAAAGATGTCGGTGGCCTTGCCCTGGTCAGACTGCTGGAAGAACCAAGACAGACGCAAATGGCCCCAGTCTTGGTGGTCTAAGTTGAGCAAAGCTGGCAATAATGTCAATAAGTCCCCTTGAAGCTGATGGTATAAGCTTGGGTGACGCACATTAGTTGTTATTGGCAGCAAGGGTGGCGACGGTATCCTATTCACTTTAAAGAATACACGTAGGTAAACAAACACAAAGTTCGCCCACAAAGGTGGGGGGAAAAGAAAAACACGAATCATTGCAGCAAGCCTTGCTGCAATGAGATAACGCCGAATCTCGGGCAGACCTAACCCTCCTCTTTCAAAGGGAGTGAAGAGAAACTCTGCCCGAACAGGATGATGGTGCGCAGACCTCCCCCACACACAATTTACAATAGCACTGCGAACTTTGCGAAGAAGTTCTTTCGATGGTAAAGTGAATAGGCATTTAGCTGTTAACAATGATAATATATGTGTTTTAACAAACCGCACCTTGACCAGCATAGAAGTGGAAAAGTAAAATTTCCTGTCAAGGCGGGCAACACATTTGTCCACCACTTGCTGCCAATGAATTGAGTCCATGTCCGGGAGAAAAGAAAATATGAAGCCAAGCACTGTGATCTGACCACACCATGTTATTGGGAATGACTTGAGTTTGTCGATGGTCCATTTCCCAATAGCAATTCCCTTCGACTTGACGAGGTTGATGGTACTCCCCGTCGAAGAACTGAAGAGATCGAAGGTTTCCTTGTAAATGCTCAGGGAATATGAGTCCGAAGCAAACAACACAACGTCGTCGGCATAAGCTAAAGTCCTGATGTTGATGGACGCTGCAGGAAACTCATATCCCCGAACCTCCGGGTGGCGGTTTAAGAATTGCAGTAATGGCTCCAAATAGAAGATGTACAGGAGAGGTGATAGAGGACATCCCTGCCTGACACCTTTTAAAAGTTCGAAAGTAGACGATGTGGAGCCATTAACCGCCACACATGATGTGGCCGATGCATACAGTGAGGAAATAATCACAGCAAAAGTCCGAAGATGAAGCTGGTGAAACACTTGGAATAAAAAATCGTGATTCACCTTGTCAAAAGCTTTTTCCTGGTCGAGACTTAACACAGCAAGAGTTTGTTGACGCACTTGTGCTTCTTCCATTACACACCGAATAGTTATAAGATTGTCAGTCATCCTGCGTGTTGGTATTGAGCAGGATTGACCCGGATCAAAAAACTCGTCGGCGATGAGTTTAAGCCGTTGCTGGAACACCCCAGTGGAAGATTTTGTAGTCCGTATTGAGTAATGTAATCGGTCTCCACTGGGTCACGAGTTTTGGATCCGGGCATTTAGGGAGAAGGATGATTTTCCCTACAGTAAATTCCGGTGTGATGGAAGACGGGTCTTGGATGATTGAATTGAAGACTCGTACCAGGAAAGGCCCAAGAAGTTTCCACGACGAATTGAAGGTGGTGTACGGTATGCCGTCTAAGCCCGGGCTAGACTGATGACGGCCGTCTGCCGAGAGAAACTTCTTGACTTCATCTTCGGTGAAGGGACGTGTTATGAACGAATCGGATTCCACAGAAAAAGGTCTCAATGCCTCTATCCACTGCTTCGTGGAGTCTGACGGAATGATTGGATAGCTAAAAAATGATGAAAAGTGAGAGTGAAAGGCTGATAAGATGTCGGCATCAGATTCCACTTCCTCACCTTCCACCAATAAACGATGGCATTGTTTATTGTTAGCCCGACGCCTCTCCTCAGCGAAGGCTGCCGATGACATGTGCCGGACGTCAGCAGCCCAGGTAAGTTTGGCCCTGAGTGCTGCGCCGGCAGCTTTCCGGATCATTAGAGCATTTATTTCGCTCTTCACCTGTTGAATTTCAGCCTGAAACTCCTCCTTAGGGGTGGAACAACGGAGGAGTCGTAAAATTTCTTGCAGCATGAGGAGGTAACGATGACGGCGTCTGGCTGCATCCAATCCAATCTTCCGAAAAAATTTTTTTAATTTGGTTTTAAAGTTCAACCACGAGTCAAGCGTAGGAGGCACATTGTGGAGATGTTTTTCCACAAACTGAACGAACATTCCCCGGTACTCTTCGTTGTCGAGCAGAGAAACATTTAGAAACCAGTTCTTGTTGGTGACTCGGTCTGCAGCAATTGCCGGAGAAACAAATGGAGGATCCCACGACCACAAGATGGCACTATGGTCGGAAAAGGCACAAGGAATAACCTCCATTGTTCCAGTTGCACCAGCAAACACATTGTCGACCAAAAAAAGATCAAGTCGCGATGCTACAGTGGGTCCTTGATGAAATGTGAACCCACTGAGATCACCACGAGAATTCACTGGCCATAGATCAAACAATGCGTTTTGCTGGCACAGGCGATGCACATGTCCAGACGAAAAGATGTTGTTGGCGTCTGGATGACAGTTAAAATCACCAGCAATCACTACAGGAAATGATGAACACAGATAGGCTTGTAGATCGTTGAAAAAGTCACGTTTCTCTGCCCTCGTGCACGGAGCATACACGTTAAGCAATCGGAATTGAAATTCAGAAGATGTAATGTCTAAAGATATTACCCTGCACTCGCTGTCGCACAAATAATTCGACACCTGAATGGAGGGGTTGAGGATGATGGTTGCAACCCCTTGCCCAAACGGTGACGAAGAGTTAATAAAAAATTGTCCACGAGGGAATTGTCTGCGGAGACCGGGTAGATCGTACCATGCTTGTGCAGGATCAAGTTTCACTTCTTGAAGCACAAGTATGTCCGGCCTGTACAGGGCAATAAACGTCGACAAAACCGATTGCTTAAAAGACGAACCCAGGGAACGCACGTTCAGTGAGATGACCTTCATTGTGGAATCACGTTGCTGGTTCTTGACACTTCTCTGAAGGAGACTGGAGCTTCACTGATGATGGTGGAGGCTCCTTCGACTTCCGCCTCGGAGATCGAAACGAGGAAGAAGACGAAGTGCTGCGATGATGGCCCTCGCAGCTGTCTCGCTCGGTAGAAGTAGAAGCAGCAACGCCGTCCCTTCTGCTGTGATGCCGTCTGGTCTTGTGCCTGCGAGATCTGGATGACGTCGCAGGCACATCCCGCTGTGCTGACGCTGATGACTTAATATTCCCAGCAGATGATGACACTGAAGCTGAAGTGGGCGCACAAGCAATCCGAAGAGGCTGCGATGCCGATGTCTTCGCCGGCGGAGGAAGAGATGGAAAATCCTCCTCTGGGAAGATCGACTCGGAAAAGGCTGATACGTCCACATCATCTTCTGCAGAGCTCACCTCCTCGACCATCGAGATGTCGCTTGATGGCTCGGGGAAGGGGGCGCCGTCTAGGATCTCTGATGGGGGAGGAGTGTGTGGTATCTCCTCCCTCGGTTTATCAGCTAGAGGCGCTGGAGGCGGTGGCATCTCCTTCCTAGATTCCATAGGCGGCGGAGATGGCGTCATGCGCTGCCTTCGAGGTGGGCGCGAAGGCGACGTGGCTCTGCTCGGCTCTGTTGACTTGGCCGGTGATGTCATCATCGGTGGTTGCTGGGGAGACACTCCATTAGGCGAAGATGGAGCTGCTGGCGATGCAAGCGTCCTCTCCGGGCACTGGTGAAATTTATTAACCACTTTATTACAGTAGGTACATTTCACCAAGAGAGGACAGTCTTTCCTGACGTGGGCCGTCTTCTTGCAGTACCAGCAGCACTGCCTTTGACCTTTGTAAGACACGGAGACTTTATCTCCGCGCATTACAACATCCTTGGGAATGTCTCTGTTTAAGTCCATGTAGACTATGATGTCTCCTGTTCTTTGAAGCGGAGAATCTGGGTGCTGAGGATACGAAATCCTATGCACCACACCATAATCTGACATGAAACCTCCGAGATATTTCTCAGTCATCAGCGGCGATGCTCCCCGGATGCAGACTGGAAGATATCCGGGTTCAGCATAACTCAGGTGGACGGTGGTCTGTCCAACCTTGATAGCACCAGCAGACACAATACGGTCTGCCACATTACGTTGCCTACAGAGCATCCTCGACTCAGTCGGAGAAAGCCTCTGTAGGACCAAAACAGCGGGATCGCCAGACGGGAGAACAGGAGGGATACTCGTTACTGAGTACACCTCCTTCATAAACATGCCAACGGCGAAGGGGCCGTCGGCAATCATGTTCACCATGTTCTCCATGGTGAATGGATAAAGTCACAAAAAGTTCGAGGGGGGAGTGAAACCTCCCCCGGGGTTGCCGGGGGGAGGGCCACTAAAGTCACAAAGGTTATTCACGCACGCAAAGGTGATAACTAATTGCGGCGTGAATAAACCTAAAGAAATAAAGTCACTTACGGCGCACAACACTAATTCACGTGGATGACCTCTTTCCCGGAGACTTCTGTGTGACTGGCCTCCTTTCCTTCGACTCTCGTGTGACTGGCCTCCTCTGTGTTTTCTTACTGGAGTTTTTATTCACCTTTTTTCTAATATCACTTTGCATAGTAAAAGTTTCCTCCAATGAGCTTTCACTATCTTCGTTCTTGTTAATGTGCCCGTGTCGAATGCAAATTGTGTGCGGCGGGCTTCTCCGCTTTTCTTTTTTGCTTGGCGAGCGGCTCTCTTCACCTTCCTTACCTCCTCGCCCTAGTCGACTCGCCCCGATGCCTCTCTTCTTGCTTTCTCCCGTCAGCGGCTCTGACAACAAGCTTCAGAAACAGACGAGCAACGAGAAGCAAGACTGGAAATCGTTGGAATACGCACTGCTCGAACCAGACGAACACTGCATGCTGATTTAAATCTCGGTCTTCCATTACGATCCTAATTATGATTACGGTCTTCATCCAAGTGGGGTTGTGTGAAAAATGGATAAATTATGCGTGTATTGCAGTGCCCTCAAATTTAAGAATGAAACACCAGGAATGTGCTGCGCGGGTGGAAAAGTAAAATTGCCAGAATTACATTCACCACCCGAACCATAATCAACGTTGGTATCAGGTGACACAAGCCAATGGAAACACTTCTTAGCAAACATACGCAAGTATAATTCATGTTTCCAAATGACATCGTTCGGTGCAACAAATATCGTGTGCGAGAATTACATGCCAACATTCAAAGTGCAAGGGCAAATATATCATCGTGCCATATCAATACTACCACTGCCGAACGCAGATCACAAATTTCTTCAAATTTATTTCATGGGAAACACTGATGAACAAATCGATCAACGTTGTTGAATTAATTCAGGCACTAAACGAGAAATTGTCGCTGCATTACAAACTTCATTCGATCAACGCAACGAATTAATTCGATTGTTCAGAACTGCCCTTGAACAAATGCCAGCTGACGACTTCAAAGTTGTAGTTAGAGCAGACAAAACACGTGTCGGCCAACACGAAAGACAGTACAATGCACCAACAATTGATGAAGTGGCGATCGTTATAGTTAACGAAGAATTTAACTCGCGTGATATAATTCTTCATCGCAGAAATGATGATGTTCAGCGAGTCTCAGAAACTCATCGCTCATATGACGGATTACAATATCCGATTTTATTTTGGCAAGGAGAAGATGGATATCATTTCAACATCAAATTGAGAAATCCACAAACAGATGAGGAAACGAATAAGAAAGTCAGTGCTATGAATTACTATTCATATCGATTGATGATTCGTGGAAACGCTAAAAATCATATCTCGAAATGCCGACAATTTTCCATCAATATATTGTCGATATGTTTGCGAAAATCGAATCCGAACGACTCCTCTACATGCGATTAAGTCCAACCAAATTGCGTTCCGAAAAGTACATTCATTTACGTGATGCAGTTGTTAATGATAACAATGTGAATCCCAATAAATTGGGGAAAATGGTCATACTACCGGGCACATTTTCAGGGAGTCCAAGGCACATGCATGAATACGCACAAGATGCAATGACAAATGTTCGCGCATATGGCCGCCCAGATTTCTTTATTACATTCACGTGCAATCATCATCGGATCGTCATAAAAGAACTTTTGTTAACTGGTCAATTATCATCGGATCGACATGATATTTCCGCGAATGTCTTCAAACAAAAATTGAATCCTTTAATGGATTTCATTGCAAGCATCATGTTTTTGGAGAGAGGCATTCAATTTGTTAGACGTATTCCATTGAATGGCAAAAAAGAGGATTGCCACAAGCACACATTTTGATATGGTTGATCGAAAAAGTCACACCAGATCAAATTGATCAAATCATTTCAGCAGAAATACCAGATGTCGACATTGATCCGGACTTATTTGAAATCTTCACCAAAAACATGATTCATGGTCCATGGGGCTTACACAACAACAATCCACCATGCATGTCTGATGGAAAATGCACGAAGCGATACCCAAGAAACTTTCTTGCCGCAACTATTACTGGCAACATGACGGATTCCACTCTATCGTCGACGATCAACTGAAGATGGCGGCATAAGCATCGCTTTACATGTACGAAACAATGATGTTGAAGTCGATAATCGTTGGGTTGTACCTTATTCACCGTTCCTCTCGAAAACGTACAAAGCACACATCAACGTCGAATATTGCAATTCGGTGAAATCAATCAAGTAAATTTGCAAATATGTCAATAAAGGAAGCGATATGGCAGGTGGGAAATGCAACTGCAATTATCGATGAAATCGACCAATTTCAACTGGGACGCTACATTAGTCACAATGAAGCTGTATGGCGCATTTTATCATTTCCAATCCATGAACGACATCTTAACAGTTGTTCATCTGGCAGTGCAACTTGAAAATGGACAGCGCGTGTAATTAACAAGAGAAATTGCACGTGCAAGAGCATTGTCACCACCGCCAACAACGTTAACTGCATTTTCCTCATTGTGCCGGAATGTTATGTTTGCAAAGACGTTACTTTACTCTGAAGTGCGAACATAGTACACGTGGAATGCATCAGCGAAAAAGTCTCAACGTCGCATACAAGGTAAAGCAGTTGAACGACATCCCAATTTATATTCGTCCGACGCGTTAGGCCGTCTGTACACTGTTCACCCAAACAGTGCAGAATGCTTTTATTTGCTATTACTGTTAATCAGCGTACGTGGATCGACATCCTTTCAAGAATTGAGAACAGTAAACGGTCAAGTATGTTCTACTTATCATGAAACTTGCCAAAAATTAAATCTTCTTGAAAACGATGCACATTGGGACACTTCTCTCGCTGATGCATCGAATACTGCTCAACCACAGCAAATACCACCTTATTTGCAATCATATTGACTAGATGCTTCCCATCCTTCATCGTTTGCTTGCAACTATGCAAAATCCGGACATTCAATTCACACCAGACGTGTATAATGAGGCATTGGTTTCGCTTGAGGACATATGTGTGGCAATCGCTAACAAAGCATTGGTGCAATGGACGATGTCCACGTCACTCGTGCGCCCACTAGTAACAACATTGTCAACCCTCAAGTCGCTGTATGTTCTGCGAGGTAACGAACTACAGAAATGTCGCAGAATTCCGATGAAGCGATGAAGTCGCAGTGGAGCACAATCGTCGCTATAAACAGAGCTGTGATTTCGATGCGAACACTTTTATAATGTAGCTTACAGGATAAACAATTGATAGGGCACTCACAACACATTCGACACAAGGATAAAATGCTTTATCTTGGTTCTTCTCTGAAAAGCACTATAATCGTGGTAACAATATATTCTTAGCTTAGCATAGCATTAATCAGCACACATCATCAACACATTTAGAAAGGGCTGTAACAAATATATACAGGGTGTTTCAAAATTATGTACAATAAATTTAGTGACATATTCTTCAGGTCAAAAGAAGACGAAAATGTTCTATAGCACTTTGTCTGGAAACGATTTATTTACGCGATACAGCCAACTAAACCCGTGGCTCCAAATTACAGGAATTGTTCAAAGTGCCCGCCACCAGCTCGCACGCACGCTTCGGCTCGTTGCATGAGTGAGCGACCGTCTGATGTCATGGAAGAGTTCGTCGCCAGCATTACGAACGGTTTGGCATGCATTTTCAATTCGTTGTCGCAGATCCATAATGTTAGGAACTTCTGTGCTGTAGACGATCGTTTTCACATGACCCCACAGAAAAAAGTCCAAGGGATTAAGGTCGGGTGATCTTGCAGGCCAGGCTACCGGTCCACCTCGACCTATCCACCGATTCGTGTATGCAGCATTAAGGTGTGCTCGCACAACATGGCTGAAATGTGCTGGAGCGCACTCATGCATGAACCACATGTTAGATCTTATCAAAAGAGGAACATCTTCCAGTAATTCTGGCAATGCATTCTGCAGAAACAAAAGATACGTTCGCCCAGTCAATCGTGGCGGCAACACATAAGGGCCAATTAAGTTATTTCCGACAATTCCACACCAAATGTTCACGGAGAAACGCTCTTGATGCGCTCGAGCTCTGGTAACATGCGGGTTAGCATCTGCCCAATGGTGCTGGTTGTGAGAATTTACGATTCCTGTCCGGGTGAAGGTTGCTTCGTCCGTGAAAAGTATCTGGCTGAGACAACTAGGGTCTGCAGCATGACGACGTTGTATCCATTGGCTAAATCGTTGTCGGTGTGGATAGTCCGTTGGGTTCAGTGCCTGAACCAGTTGCAGGTGGTATGGATGCAAAAGCTGACGGTGAAGAATGCGCCAAACAGATGAGTGCGGAATGTGTATGTCACGTGACCTTTTCTGTATTTTGCAGAAGGGCGCAGTGGAATGTAGTAAAACACGTAACACAGGCGGAATAGAAAGTAAAATAAATTTAATGGAAAAATAATATCAGAAACAACACAAAATAATCAACTGGCATGGAAAATAGAAATAAATATCAACGTAACTACTTAGCTATACTTTAGCAGATTATCACGCTAATCAAATAACTAAATACATTTGACAATTATAATTTCACTTCTTAAACTAACATGCCACATTCAAAGATAAATAATTCATTCCAATTTGCAACAAAAATTTACAAGAATTGAAATAACTATCTATTCAGTAAATTTCAAAAGACTTCCAACAATTTCAATAAAGTCTGTCGGTAATTGAACCTTATTACTAATTCGACATAGCTTATGTCTAATAAATTGTACGTTTATGCTTTACACACCTTGTAAAACAAATGACCACTAAAATAAACAAAGTATTAAGCACAAATGAGTAAAGCTTAATACAACATTGACAAATCGGGTTTTAGGCTTAACCTTCCTTTAAGTAAGAAATTATTCGAAGAATATTATTTATCGTAAGAATAACACCTTAATCATTTAAACCTACGGGAATACAATTAAATTCGACGAACTTTCTTTTTACAAACAGCCCGATACACACGGTTTAAATTGTAAGTCCTATGAGTACATTATAGGACGGAATAAATGGAGTATTGATCAATGTTCGATTATTGAAATGGTTTATCAGTCACATATCACAAATTTAAGCAAAGTTCACTGAGTCTGAAATTTTAATTTAAAAGGGGAAATGACACACAAGAGAGCAGGAAAGATTCTGAATTAATAGTCACTGTCCGGTAAGTCTTAGCCAAATAATTAATATAACAATATGTATTCACTATCACAAGGTCGCTGCTTTCCCTATTAGCTCTCCACTGAAATGAACCATTAAATTAAATTAACCAAGGTAAAAATTACACTTCGTGGATTTAATAAATTCCCCTTCAGACCAAAAAAACATGGAGCACTTTATTTTGAGATATGCCGGGCTTCTTTAAATAAGAAATTAAACATACATTGATATGCCCGACCACCAACTGGCCATAACACCATTCCGTCGTGCATTTACTAGAGCAACGCTTGAACGGGACCTCTGTTGAACGAAGCTCCCGAAAAAGCTGTTAAATACACCGGCGTTTCCGCCTACAGAAAGCACAGTACTCACGGCTTTGCCAATTGTCGGATTTTCGAATAACAGCGGCTCCTCGGACGCTTGTGCTCCAACGTCGCCGTCGCTTGTATCGTGGTTCCCGTCGGTGAATGTACTACGCAGCCTGGAAGAAGCCTCCCCTTCGGATGCTTCACGGCTCGACTCCAGCGAAGCCGCGCTTCTCCTTCCGTTCCCCGCACAGGGCTCCTCACGCTCCGTGCTCTGGCTGCTCGTAGTCTCCGAGTTCACAATGGTGCACAAATTTTGAACTCGCTTCGTTCTTACTCCATTCCGACGAACGTTCTCCTCGGGAACCAAGTCTTGACTAACCGCCTTTTTCTTGGCGTATTTCAAATTTGCCACTCGTTCCTGGTCTCTTCTCTTATTGGAGCAGGCGTGCTGATGCTGATGACACGTCGCCTGGAGCTCCTCCCTCCTCCTGGTGTTGTAGAAAACACGGAGCGGAAATCCAGCACGAGTGTCATAGGAAATCGAGTTGGCGTTTGATTTCCGTGACAGTGTACCATGGAAGAAATACGACGGGTGCTTGTCTGTGGTTCATCATGTATGATGTCAATTATCACATCCTCCTCATCCGGAGAATGTGCTACAGGCCGCCCTTGTCCTGTTTGACGGCCAAAGGAACCACGCTCCCTCAAATGTCTGTCGACAGATACAAATATTCGGTTATTTGGCAAACGTCTATTCGGAAAGCGTTCTTGGTAGAGTCTTCTTGCTTCCACAGCATTTCCGTCCGCAAGACCATACAATAGGTGCATGTCAGTGTATTCTGCACTGGAATACGTGTACATGACTTTTTTTTACGTATATCGTAATGCGTATGTCAAAGCACGCAAACATTCTGAAATTGATATTCCTAGTGGATGTACAGTAGTGAAACTACAGTAATGGAAACAACCGTACACAAGTAATGGAACAACCCTAAAGTAGGTTTAAATGGAACAAACCACTCAACCTAGTGTTGGGTCGAAACGCTGGAACTGCTAAAATATCGTCCGCTAACTACCGTGCTTCCCTACTGTATCATATTGGATTACTCGCAAACAAATCGTTTCCAGACAAAGTGCTCTAGAACATTTTCGTCTTCTTTTGACCTGAAGAATATGTCACTAAATTTACTGTACATAATTTTGAAACACCCTGTATATTGTAGCGTGCCGCTTTTGAAACTTGTCCCTGTAAAATTTCGTGGAGAAATTATTTTTTCCTCCTTCTGCATAAGCGTGCTTCGTGTATATAATTTCCTCTCGAGCTACCTATAGCTAGTCTCCTTTTTTAGATGCCTGCTGCTCCCGCTCTTGCGTGGGCGTGTGATCGGGAAAATTCGGACCGTGGCTTCTGTTTTCCTAACTTTCGGTTTGGACTATAAGGTTGTTTACCGATTAGAGTGGCTATTCCGGCCCAATGGAACTTCGCGTTTTCCTCTTAGTTCTAGGGAGATTACTGTGTTCCCCCTCCTATTAATTTACTAAAGAGTTCACATGACGTGCTCTTGTCACGTTGTTTTGCATAATGTTATTCTGGTTCATATGGATTTGTGTCTGCTCACCCTCTTCGTTTCTTTACTTTGAGGAAATACCTATTTGTTTTCCTTAATATTGGCCTGGCCAGGTTGTTCATAGATTATCTTTAAAATATTTTTTATAAGGAACGGTATCATTCGATACGGGGTTGATGGCCGACTATACATTGACCAGTTTTTTATATATACAGTATATACAAAAAGTCTTCACACCCCTGGAAGTTATTCATAAAACATGTGTATATTCTACTAGCACTATTAAATTTTATCAAATATTATCACTGAACACCCCTCTTTCAAAAAAATATAAAGTATCTGACAGGAAAACTCTGGCTTTATTTTAATATGCAAATTTTTTCAATGTGAGTGGCAAAAATAGTTATCACACCCTTTGTGTTAGATCATTTTTTACTGTATGTGCACCCTGCAAAGCAAATTCTGAAGCCAATTATAAAAGGTGAGTATATTAGAAAACTGAATCTGGCATATAATAATACATTATAATGATAGGATGACAGGAAAACGTCTCAGCAAGGATTTGAGAGCAAGAGTTATTCAACTAAAGAAAAAAGGCCTTGGATATAAAAAAATATCAAAACAACTGGACATTGCAGTATCCACTGTAGTATCAATTGTGAAAAAATTCAACAAATGGGGAACAGTGGCAGATCTGCCGGTCCAAGGCAGGAAAAGGTGCACCACCCCCCAGAATGGATCGACGCATCATCCAAAAAAATAACGAAAATCCCCATCTGTCAGCACCAAAACTGAATGACGAAATGAAGACTGAACATGACCTGCATGTTTCCACTCAGACCATTCGCAATAGGTTGCACGAGAAAGATATTCACGGTAGAACACCACGTAGGAAACCACTCCTCACAAAACGCCATAAGCTACTGCGTCTGAACTGGGCCAAAAAATACCAAGGTTGGACAGTAAATGATTGGAAGCGAGTAATATTCAGTGATGAGACGAAAGTGAATCTATTTGGGTCAGATGGAATTGCAAAAGTGTGGAGAAAGAAAGGTGAGGCTGAGATGGCAAAGAATATTAAACCCACTGTGAAGCATGGAGGAGGCTGCAAAATGATCTGGGCTTGCATGTCATACAATGGACCTGGCAACATGGAAATCATCAATGGAATAGTGACTGCTGCATCTTACAAAGACATCTTAGAAAGGAATTTGCAGCAATCAACAAGGAAACTTAAACTTCGGAGAAATTTTGTGTTCCAACAGGATTGTGACCCGAAACACACAGCAACGCTGACAAAGATGTGGTTCCAAGCGAAGCGAATTAACGTGTTGGATTGGCCACCACAGTCACCGGACATGAATGCAATTGAACATTTATGGGCAATTATCAAGCCAAAAATTGCAGGACGGCGACCAAAAAGTCTACAAGAACTTGAGAATGCCATAGCAGAAGAATGACAGGTTATTGACCCCACAGTTACTAAATCTTTAGTAGAATCCATGCCAAAGCGTGTCATGGCTCTTATCCATGCCAAAGGTGGCCATACAAAGTATTAAAATGTTTACAACAATAAAATTAACTTCTTTTCCAGATGGGTGTGATAACTTTTTTTACCACTCGTATTAAAAGAAGGCCAGAGATTTTCTGTCAGGTACTTTATATTTTTTGAAAGAGGGGTGTTCAGTGATGGTATGTGATAAAATTTAATAGTGCTAGTAGAATGTACACATGTTTTATAACATGTTTTATGAAAAACTTCCAGGGGTGTGAAGACTTTTTGTAAATACTGTATATATATATATGACTAAGAATTTGTGGAGTTAATCCTTTATTGCTCAATGACCTAATTTTGCAGCCTTCAGGCCTTAAGATTTTTTCTCTCAGAATTTACTTCCTCGCGTTATTTATGATATATCGCTTTTGCTTAGACCAAGGGGCTCAAACATATTAGTCGGGTTTAACGTCCTTATTATTCGGAGTTTACCTTTTTATCGTATTTCATTACAAAAAGAAGGAAAAGAAATAAATAACTTTTAACTATTTCTCAAAAATATTTCATTTCATTTATATATTTTTTTATAATTATGATGTTGATTTCAGTTTTGAATTTCGTTGGATTCTTTGAATTAGCGTTCTTATATGACATGCCTTTGTTCAATTGTTAGTCAAAGCGTCTTTGTTATGGGAGGTTGCTCTTTTAGAGCGTCGCCCGCATTTTAATTTTTCCCTGTGCGCGAGTTTTTTGTAGTCTCGTGATTTTTTTTTTTTTTTTTTTGCCTGGTTGGAGATTTCATACAGAGCTAGACAGTATTGCCCATGGACTGCTACGGGCATAACATCAGCCATAGATAAGAAGCTGAAAGAACTTATAGTTTGGCTATGGTGGATAATACATCGGGTCGGTCTTCAGAGTTGTACTTCTCGCCATGAACATTTGCTGAATTTCCGCTGGGAATTTCTACCTTCAGGATAGTCCAAAACTATTGAAGGCAAACAGCTCGTCGTTGCCATGGCAGTGGAGTTCAGAAAACTTTGTTAATGGAGGAACAATCTTTCGATCCTAGGAATGGAACGCAAACGCTGAGTTTTTTACTAAGTTAATGTTAGATTATGACTACGGCAATGGAGCCGGGTTTTCCCCTCGTTGCCAGACAGAGACGTCATTCGTAGTCGGCAAAAATTGGATTCGGACGTTTGTATGATTACAGGTTGGTTCCTGCCTTTTCAGTCTTGTTTTTTTTTTTTTCAACCCTAGCTTAGTTCCTATGGAGATGAATCAAATTACGCCACCGAAAAGTCTTAGGCTTGGGTCACACTGGCGTAAAACGCCGTGTAAATACGCCGACGTAACGACGCCAGTGATGTCACTTCCGGTAAATAGCATGGTGCCGCGCTTGGCGACGTCGTTACGTCGGCGTATTTACGTGGCGTTTTACGCCAGTGTGACCCATGCCTTAGTGGTCCGCTGCCTAGTCGTCGACGTCATCGGCCAACATGAAGGCTTCTGGTAATAAAAATTGTTGCAGTGCATTATTATTCAACTTACTGTGCTAACCTCGTTTTTTCTTGGTTTAATGGAACTCGAGCCGAAACCCCATCTTTAGCTCCGTCTACGGACCACGCCGCAGTTGTTGAACTCAAATACTGCAGAACAAAAGCAACAGCAAATAAACCAGGAAAAGAAATTTGTTTACAACTTTGAATTTTCTCGTCTGACGATAGAGGAAAAAAAAAATCCAGCAATCCCGTTCTGAACTTTCGTTTAATTTCAATGCTTACTATTTTTGGAACTTAGAATTTTGATTTTTATATTCTTGTGATTTTTAAATTAATTCTTTTATTTTTCCAAATACAGAAAAGTAAAACAAGCCTCTTAAGCATATGCTACATCTACAATGCATTTCAAGCATTATTTTTTACAGGCTGATTCCAAACATTATTTTTTTGGTTCACTTCTTTGCTGGTCCCCTATTTACCTTCAGGAGAAATCCTTCGCTGAAATATATGACGTATAACATCCTTTTTACACCCCTGAAATTTCAGGATAATTCGTCTAGTATTTTTCTAGATATTCGACAAAACGTCTAAAATCGAAAGTGTCCGGTCATTAATGGCAATTTGGTATATATATCTATCGGTAGATGCACTCACACACACTAATATAAGGTCGACAAGTAACACGAAGAACCACACACATATAGCTGCCATGAAACAGCAGCATAGGTAGATGTCGAACCTGTTTCACCAAGATAAAAGGCGAGGCGCTGCACTCGCTCCTCGTAGACACAAAGGTGAAACTACGTCCAGCTGTGAAGCTTACAGATTCCAAATGCACTGATGATAAAAGGAAAGGTATTCAGTAAATACACACACAATGGTAGATGGCTTAACTAACAAAGCATGAAACATCAACACGCTGACTACTTCGTACAAGAGAAGAAATGGTTCCGCTGCGATGATCCATAAAAGTATGATCCGGCACGAATTCTCGTTGCACACCAATAAACTCATTAAAATACAAGGAACAATCCGCCTAGACCACTCACTAAATATACGCCCAGTGACCACGGATAGATTCCGATTACGGAACAGGCTTCCGTTCAGATCAATGGCGTCTTGCTGGAACGCCGTTTGAAAAGTTCCTCTTGCAAAGATAATACCGTTGCCTTAATTACGGTAACATTAAAGTAGGCATTATTGCGCACTATTGCGTTAAAGTGAATAATGTTCAAAGTCCTACCGTGTTCACGTCGTAGCCACCTCACGAAGATTTATTCGGTCTCCGACGACGGGAACTCTCCATTTGTTGCCGCGTGTGAAGTAGGGGTTACGGGTAGCTCGTTGAATTTTTCCTGGCTCGTCGTTAACGTGGTTTCTTTCTCGCTTTCCTCAATAATTTGCTCCATGGCTCGCCGCAGACTTGCTGAGAGTTTTGTAGGCCGTCTCCGTAGACGTTACTACTGCGAAGATAAGAGATGTCTCGCTCGCCGCCCGCTGTCGCCGTTTCGTCGGGCTCCTCTCCGTAGGAAAACTACTCGCTCACTACACTTCCGTACGGGGCAGATTCATCTCTATTTATCGCGTGCCAAAGCTCTCGTTTCTCACGGCGTTTTGACGGGTAATCGGACTGTTTTAAATCGTCCTGAACGAACATTTCCGTCCTTCCAGCTCGCTGCCATGACACTTTCTGTCTCTCTCCTTCTCCGTTTTCCCGTGATGCTTTCGGAGTGGCTCTCCGAAACCGACGTCTTCTGACCGCGTCATCAGCTCCTTTCGGTTTCGCGGAGCGTTGATTCTGCTGAGATTCACATGACAAACACAAACAAAAAACAAAAACAAAACAAAATAACATGCTATCATAGATTGAATGGATATATTTCATGAAGAAATTAATAGACTTTAATAATGTCATGAGAATTTAATTTTATAATGTCAAATTTAATTTATTTAAATTTTTTTAGCTTGAGCTTGAATGAAATCATTCTCAACGAAAAAAGGCTAGAAATGCAAACAGAGAATCTCGCTGTGGAAAACTAAGTCCAGAAAAAGAAATTAATGTATCAGAGGTGAATATTTTGTGAGGTAATTCATGTTTTCAGTGTTGGTAGCGCAAATGGTGACCCGGTTGACCGCTTTCAAAATAAGCCACCAGATGACAGTAAAACAATAGCGCATGCGCAATTTCTATCGTGGACATCGTCCATTGGGAATGGCTGCGCCGAGTCGATACCAGCGGCTATTCCTCGAATTCCTCCGACCAATCAGAAGCGTCACAAGGGAAAAAAGGTTTCAGTTTCAGATTTCCAATTTCAGAAATTACTTTGGTCCCTCCGTCGACGAGCCAACATGGCGGATTCGCTTCGCAGTGTAGAGAAATGCCATGTATTAAGCACTTTTATATTCGCATCGAGCAGCTAATATAAGATAGGATGAATATTATGAATGACGCCGAGAATTTGCAAATCAAGAAACGCCACATTTCCTTTAAATTAAGTAATGCGTATCGATGCCTCCACCCCCATCCCTCCCCAGGCATATTTACTCATTCTGCTCTGCTCGCATCGCTCT
>JAHWFO010091284.1:0-41607 GCA_023313115.1 Rhysida immarginata
GGCACTCAAGCCCCTCCACCACGTCAAGGTAGTGCCCACGGAGGGGCGAACATACTAGAACGTCCCATGGTATGCAGATCATTAAAAGCTGACAACAGCAGACGTGTAGTTGCATATGTTAACACAGCAATTGTTGTTGTCATGGGCAGAGCAAGTGACCTGTCGGATCTCCAAAAGGGGATGATCATTGGCTATCGGGCCAAGGGGGGGGGGGGGCAGCATTTCAGAAACTGCCACCTTTGTGAACTGCTCTAGGGATGCCGTTGTGAAGGTGTACCGCGACTGGACGAACCAGACAGTTTCCAGCAACCGAAGAGGTAACTATGGTGCCCCACGGGCCATCCATCCTAGAGGCGAGCATCCCGGCCAAGACCAATCGGCGTGCCACTGTTGAGCAACTGACACAGCAAATGAACAGTAGGGCCACTAGGCGTGTCAGCACCAAGACAGTGTAACGATCCCTCTTAAGGTTGGGGCTCCGGAGCAGGCGTATGGTAACAGTATCCATGTTGACGCCTGTGCATCGCCGAAAACGCCTCCAATTCGCAATGGACTATCGCCATTGGACTTTGGCCGAGTGGCAAAGGGTTGCTTTCTCTGACGAGTCGCGGTTTCTGGTGAACTGAGTGGACGGACGATGAAGAATTCGCCGGGAAGCATCTGAGAACTGGGATCCCGACACCATCGTTGGCAGATGACAGGCTGGTGGGAAAGGTGTGACTGTTTGGGGGATGTTTTCGTGGTATGGTCTGAGTCCACTGATACCGCTGAAGGACTGAATGCTGTTGGTTACTTGACGATCGTCGCAGACCAGATACACCCCTTCATGTCTACAGTGTTTCCTCAGGGTGATGGCACCTTTCAACAGGACAATGCTCCCTGCCATAATGCCAAAATTGTCCACGACTGGTTCGTGAGGATGAATTCAAGCTACTCCCGTGGCCACCAAACTCCCCAGACCTCAACCCCATTGAACATTTGTGGGACCATCTCGATCGCCATGTAAGCAAGCTGGACCCTCACCACGCACGGTGATGGAATTACGGGATTCACTGATCGCCGAAGGGTCCCAGATACCTGCAACCACCTTCCAAGGACTTAGTGACTCTCTGCCACGTCGACTAGCTGCTGTGCTTGCCGCCAAGGGTGGATATTTCGGATACTAGCAGGTGGACATAGTTATGTGTCCCGACCTTGTAAATGCACAGTTTTAACTTCATTACATATGAACAGAATAATAAACCATTTATCGAAAATAATAAATTTAGTAGGCCCACAAATAAAAAAAGTTGAAGAAAAATAATTATGGGGGGGAGGGGGTCTGGAGGAGTCACGGGAAATCGTTGGACGTCGAATATCTTTACATAAAATCTCGAAAATTTTTCTTGTAAAAAAAATGAAAACCTCTTAATAAAAAAGTGAAAACCTTTAATCCACAAGGAAGAAAAAGGAGGTATAACATTGACAAAAATTAATAGGAATGGAATGGAAGTTTAGTTTATGGGTGCTCCAACTGCAGCGGTCATTTGCACCCTAACAAAATGTTTTTCAAAACTTATTTAAGATACTCTGTGATATTATAATATTCCTATTTAATATTCTTATTAAAAATAAATATGTACATAAATGTACAAAACATTTATAGTAGTAGACAAAACAAAAATCAACAAGACATATACAACTAATAGCAGTGTAAAAATATAATATATAAAGAAACAACTTTAAAATACAACTATATACAAATGTGAAAGGGACAAAAAATTAAATTTCATTTTAAAGATATAAAAGATGTCTACAAAGTCAATAAGACGTGTAGACCAACTTTAATAAGGTATAAATATAATAAAATACAATAAAAACTTTACAATAAAAATTCAACTATATATAATTAATTACATACGGATATTTAGATATGTGTATACAACTTTATGACTTTCAAAAATTTTTATATTTTTCTAATTTGCATTTGATCGTCTATTTTGCACTTGCGTATTCGTTCCCAAAGTAAAGTATTACCTAGACAACTAAAAATAGATAATCAAAATTTATTTCCAGAAGGCGAACTACAGCCAGAATCAACAGATGATGGCCCTAGTACAAAAAGACAAAGATGCTGCGGTTGTGGTCGAACCAAGAATAGGTACACAAGATACAGGTGCAAAAACTGTAAAAAGTACATTTGCTTAGAACATGCGAAACAAGTGTGTAGAGATTGTTGATATGTAAAAATAATTATTATACTAATAAAATTAGTTGCTTTGCATGCAGTCAAATGATTTATTTTTAAAAGTTTTTTCTTTTTAATATTTAAGGTCATTTTATCTGTTTGTATTTTATCTATAACCTTTAAATATCTTCCTGAAACGTAATTAAACAATTCAATTATCCATCATTCTTAAATCAAATATAAAACCTGTTATAAAAAATGGAGTCTCTTAGACGCCATACGAGCTTCTAAGTACCTTTCAGACACGCGAGCAGTGCAGGGTTAAAACGTACGCGCATTTCGGCAGCCACGCTGCCTTCTTCAGCGTATACAAAGACCTGATCAGAACAAAGAAATTATCACTTTTTAAAATCATATAAACTCGGATAATCACATTTTTTTAGCCGTGTTCCTGGTTTTTAGATTCGTTTTATCTTTTTTCCCTTTTTAATGTTGTTTGATTTTAGCCTACCTTCACTCTTTTTAATCTCATCTAGTCAATAAAAATTCAACTATATATAATTAATTACATACGGATATTTAGATATGTGTATACAACTTTATGACTTTCAAAAATTTTAATATTTTTCTAATTTGCATTTGATCTTCTCCCAGCATATGACGATAATCTCCTTTGAGCCCCAATGAACCTCGTACTGATGTATAGTTCGGACAACTGAAGATTATGTGTCTAATTGTTAGTCTTTCTCCACAAGAGCAGTTTGGTGTATTTCCTTTATTCAATAAGTGTACGTGAGTAAGTCGTGAATGTCCGATTCTCACTCTGGCCATCACGACCTCTTCTCTTCGGAAAGAACTACAACTAGATGCCCAATGTCCGATGGTGGGTTTCACTTCGTAAAGTTTGTTAACACCAACTGTATTCCATCTCTCCTGCCATGCACCCAGAAGTTTCCTATTGATCACTGGCTTCATATACTCTGGGAGGAGCGGGAGATCCATGATTTTTTCCTTTGATATTGCTTCTCTGGCAGCCCGATCGACAACTTCGTTTCCTCGAATGCCCATGTGACTGGGCACCCAGCAAAAGATTACCTCTATTTCTCTCTGAGAGAGAAAAAAAAGTTTTCTTTGTATGTTCTGAATGAACGGGTTGGTAGGAGACAACTGTTCGATTGCTTCCAAGGCACTCTGCGAGTCGCTAAAAACAACGATGTTTTTATTTGAGATTGTCATGGCATTTTCTAAAGCCATATCAATTGCGACCAGTTCAGAGGAGAATACGGAATACAAGTCGGGCAAGCGATACGAATAAATTTTATTTTCTAAAATATATGCGCACCCAACACCACCATCGGATTTGGAACCATCTGTGTAGATTTTCGTATAACTATGATACCTTGTCTTGAGCTCGCGAAAGGCAACACTCACTTCTTCCAGAACATATTCTGATTTTTTCCTCTTTAATAAGTTTAGTTTTATTGCTGGTTGAGGGATAATCCATGGTGGCAAGGGAGAAAGGCGTAAGTTAAACATTTTTGGATAACTGTATGTCAAATTTCCTTGCAATTCCCCCAATCTAATCCCAATACTCCTGGGAGATTTGGGTTTGTTTGAGTAAAGGGCAGTACACTGGGGCTCAAACAACGGTTTAAATGTGGGATGATCTGACTGACAATACACGCGAGAGCTATATTGGGTCAAGAGCTTTGCTCTCCGGATTGACAGTGGAGGTTCGTTTGCCTCAACATATAAACTTTCAACAGGACTTGTTCTAAATGCTCCTGTGGCTATTCGAATGCCCAAATGATGGGCGACATCGAGCTTTCGGAGTGTTAATTTTTTTGCCGATGAGTAAATGAAACATCCGTAGTCCAACTTGGAACGAATCAGTGAGCGGTAGAGCATAAGTAACATGCTTCTGTCAGCTCCCCAAGTCGTTCCAGCCAACATCCTTAAGATATTCAAGGCTTGCAAGCACTTTGTTTTTAAATTCATTATGTGAGGTACCCAGGTCAACTTCTTATCCAGTGTTACACCAAGAAACTTGTGGCTTTCTACCACCGGTATAGGGATTCCACCTAGATGCAATCTAGGATCCAAATGCAAACCTCGTAGGCGGCAAAAATGCATTGCAACAGTCTTCGTCGGTGAGAAACTGAATCCATTATTCTCACTCCATCCCTGCATTCTGTTCACCGCCAGCTGTAGTTGCCGCTCGATGGATGCCATTGAACGGCCCCTGCAGTAAACAGACAAGTCGTCAACAAAGATAGAGTATGAAATAGTACTAGGAATATCCCGACATGCATCATTCATTGCGAGAATGAACAGTAATGGGCTTAAGACACTGCCCTGTGGAACCCCGTTTTCCTGCGAAAAAACATTTGATAAGTCAGTACGCACACGGACGCGGAAACTCCTCTCCTGGAGAAAATTTCTAATAAACATGGGCATCCTGCCTCTTAGGCCTAAGGAATAAAGTTGTTTAAGAATTCCGAATTTCCATGTTGTATCGTATGCTTTTTCCAAGTCGAAGAATATTGCGACGAGATGTTGGTTTTGGATTTGGGCGTTTCGTATTTCACTTTCAAGTCTCGCTAAATGATCGTAAGTCGATCTGTTCGTACGAAAGCCACACTGATATCTGGAAAGCATGTTATTGCTCTCAAGGCACCAGGACAGACGCAAAGATACCATTCGTTCCATTAGTTTGCAAAGAGAACTTGTCAGGGCAATTGGTCGATAATTTCCTGGTTCTCTGGGATTCTTATTTAATTTTAAAAGGGGGATAACAATGGCTTCTCTCCAGTCATTTGGAAACTCGTCATTCTCCCATATCCTATTGTATATTTTTAAAAGATCGACTAGGGCGCGTTCTGGGAGGTGGATTAATAGCGTATTGCTAATTCCATCTGCGCCAGGTGCTGAATTTTTCATTCTGTGGAGAGCGGACTTTAATTCCCATAAGGAGAAGGGAGCGTTGTAATCTTCCTGATTATCTGAAAGGAAATTTAGAGTTTTTCTCTCCTCCGTATATTTTATATGTCGGAATTTTGGGGAATAGTGGTAGGAATTTGATATGTTTGCGAAGGATGCTGCTAAAATATTACTTACATCCTTGGGATTAAAATGATCCTGACCATTGTGAGTGACAACAGGACATGGAAGAGTAACTCTTTTTCTCGAAATTTTGCGTATTTTGTCCCAGACCGATTTTATTGGGGTGTTTTTATTAATAGAAGCCAGAAAGGAATTCCAGGAGGCTTTTTTATTAGTTGTTATAACCAACAGACACTTTGCTTTCATCTTTTTATAATTTATTAAATTTTCTGATGTAGGTGTTTTGCTAAATATTCGGAGGGCTCTCTTTCTTTCCCGTACTGCCTTTTCGCAATCGTTATTCCACCAGGGGACCGGTATTTTGTTTGGCAAACCTGTTGTTAATGGAATGGAATTTCTCGCTGCATTTCGGATGTTCTCAGCAAACTCCTTGACTAGAGAATTTATAGAAAGGTCATCGTTAACTGTGAATTTATAAAATTGCTGGAATTTTCCCCAGTCTGCCTTCTCATATTTAAAACGTTGGCCAGCAAGTTGTAAAGGGACACTGCTGGTTTTGGTTAAAAATATGGGGAAGTGGTCACTCCCATAAAGTTCTTTTCCTGCGGCCCAATCGAAATGTAGGCTGAGGGATGGTGTAGAGAGTGTTAAGTCAATACACGAAAAGATACCGTTTGAGGAATGCATATAGGTTGGGGCAGAGTTGTTATGGATATATAGGCTCAGGTTATTTATGATATTTTCTATTGTGCGACCTCTTTCTGATATTATTTTTGATCCCCAGAGAGGGTTGTGGCTATTGAAGTCACCCATTATAAGGTAAGGATGTGGGAGTTGATTTATGACGGCTTCCAATTCAGTTTCATTTATAATTTCGTCTGGTGGTAAGTAAATTGAGCAGACTGTTAGGAGGAAAGATGCTGGTAGATGTATTCTCACTGCAACAATTTGAAAGTTTGTCTTGAGGTTAATTATTGTGTGGGGGATGGTGCATTTAACAAAAATTGCCACCCATCCACATGCCCTGTCACCTTTAGTATTGTCTTTGCGGATAATTGAGTATCCGCGTAAATTGGGAGTCTGCTGAGGTTTTAACATCGTTTCTTGTAATGCAATGCAATACTTCTAGTAATGATTTTTAGCTCCTCAAGATTTGAGTAAAGACCTCGGATATTCCATTGCAAGAGAGCCATTATTTGGATATTTGTTGGCTATGCTTATACAGGGTGATTTACATCGAATGTAAAATACTAAAAGGGGGTATTATAGAGGTTAAGATAAACACAAAACGTCCTATGAACATGGGTTCAAATATGAACGATAACTGAGATATGAACAGAAATAAAAATGCCGCCACCAAGATCAACAAGTTATAATAACTCAGATTCTGTAAAGCCTAGATTAATGAAATTTGGAGGAATAACAGAGTACATAAGACTGTGTATACCTTTAAAATTTGATCTAATTCTAACAAGAAGTTTCCAAGTTACTCATTCAACATCATAATACGTACGTGTTCACTTGTGAGTACTAACTAGCACTTGTCACAATTTTGACTGTGTAACTCGGAAACTTCTCGTTGGAATTCAATCAAATTTTAACGGTATACACAGTCTTATGTACCTTGTTATTCCCCCAAATTTCATTAATCTAGGCTTTACAGAACCTGAGTTATTAACTTGTTGATCTTGGTGGCGGCATTTTTATTTCTGTTCATATCTCAGTTATCGTTCATATTTGAACCCATGTTCATAGGACGTTTTGTGTTTATCTTAACCTCTATAATACCCCCTTTAAGTATTTTACATTCGATGTAAATCACCCTGTATAAATCCGTTGTCTCTTCTTGGGAAACACTGAATTGGAGTGCCATTTCCTCATCCGAAATATCCATTTCAGGAGAATGAGATGTCTCACCATCCTTTATTTGTTCTAATTTTGTTCTGGAACGGGTATTGTATTCCTGAGAGCTAGATGGGTTGCCTTTATTAGATTCCTTATTTTTATTAATTTTTTTCTTTATCGTTTTATCTTTATTTTCTGGTCGTTTGGAAATTTGAGCTTCAGGCTTAGATTCAGTCATTGTTCCCACACTGCGGGTTATCTTGCCCCGCGAAGCATCAGCATAAGATTTTCCAGAAGTTCTCTCAGTTTGGTGGTGATAATCACGTGCTTCTTTAAAAGAGCACTGTCTCGTTACACGCAATTCTTGTATTTGTTTCTCAGTTATCCAAACTGGGCAATTTCGCGACAATGTCGAGTGTGTTCCTCCACAATTATTGCAACAAGGTGATAAATTGCATTTACCAATTTCATGATCACTTTGACCACAGTTGTAGCAGATGGGTTTGTTTCTGCAAGAAGCCTTTGTATGCCCGAATCTCTGACAGTTGAAACACCGCAAAGGATTGGGTACATATGGCCTTACTTTTGCCCTTAGATATCCTATTTTAATAAATTCTGGAATCTGATTTCCTTCGAAGGTTACTACGAAGGAATTAGTAGGGTGAGCAACCCCTTGTCTTTTTGAAACAATTCGCTGCACCTTTACCACATTCTGATCTTTCAGTTCATCCTGTAGGTCTTCATCACTGAATTCCTGCAATTCTCTACAGGAAAATACACCCCTGCAGAAATTCAAGATTCCGTGAGATTTCACAGTTACCTTTTTGTTAACAAAATCTTTCATTTTTAATAAATTTTCCGCTTGCTTCTTGTTATAAACTTCAACAAGCAAATTCCCGTTAAACTGTCGTTTCACTGATTTAACATTTCCTGCTACTCTCTGCAGATCCTTTGCCACGAAAAACGGAGATACTGTCTTAAAGGATGCTCCATTCTCTAGCTCTATTACAAGAAACCGAGGCTTTTTGCATGTGAGCTCTTTTCTTCCATCTTGTCCTGTTAAGGCGTTGTGTTTACCCATATTAAAAGTAAATTATATTCAGCCCCCCTCGCTCCCCACCCACCACCGAGCCCAACAAGGGGATGCACATTGGCACCAGGGATACGGGGGGATATAGGCATAGCCTAACCCTCAAGCCGAACCTCCAAGGAGGTCCGACCAACCGATTGGTCTGAACGGGCTCATTTCAGATTCCCTTCTATCCGAGAAGCAGGGGCCAAAGTGGTGTGTTGTTCCAGAATAGCCTTCCCGCAACCACCAGAACTCCCCTTTCCCCCGATTTCGGGTCGCCGCGCACGGCCAACGCGCGGGTGGACGTACTGATAACACCGGAGGCTATGAAGCCTTCGGTGTTAGCACGGGTCCCATGGGCGGGTCCACAACCGACCGGACACTTTTAGTCTGGCCTCTCTGCTAAGGCCTGTCTGGCATGGGTGACCCAATCCAGCATAGCGTCACTGAAGCACTCAAGCCCCTCCACCACGTCAAGGTAGTGCCCACGGAGGGGCAAAAATTAATATCAAAATTGTAAATGTGTTATCGGAGATTCGTCGAAGCCCATTTCTGCGATCGGCGGATTTCTTGCTAGCGACCATCAACTCTTACGCACACATGAAGCCCATTATTGTTTACAGTGTATTTTGTTTCATTCACATACATCTAAATATTCTTTATGATAAGTGATAAGAATTTTTATATACTTTATTTTTCTTTACTTGAAATTAGTTTGGGTAAGAGTGTTTTAGCGGTGTACAATCAACCTAAGTGAAGGCCAAGAATTGAAATCGCCAGATAAATGTAAACGATTACGATATTGCCGATGGCTGAGGTCTTTTATTAATGGAAACGGAATTCGAAAACTGGATTGTGTTCTTTTTCGATGAAGCACTAAAGATTTCATTTGTCCGGTTACGTTAATAGCCAGAACACAAGATACTGGTCCACTGACAATCCACACGTTTTTCATGAAAAGCCATTGCATTCCCTGAAAATTGGCGTGTGGTGTGCAATTTCACGCCGGCGAATAGTGGGACCGATCTTTTTTGACAGAACTGTTGACAGCGATGTGTACATAGCCATCATTAATCAATTTGTTGCGCTATTGAACGAAGATGAACGTTTCTGCTTTCTGCAACAAGATGGAGCGACATGCCATATATCCAACGCAAGGTCTATAAAAGGTCTTTTATAAACTTTGATCCAACGCCACCATGGATTATCTGCGTGACTTTTTCGGGAATCGCCTTATGTGGCCTTCAGATCTCCAGCCCTTTCACCGCCAGATTTTTTCTTGTGGGGAAACCTTAAATCAGCAGTGTACAAGAGCAATCCCAAATCACTTGATAAACTGAATAAAAACATTCATTCAGAGGTTCAAAAACTCAGTTCCCGAACACTTCGCCAGATATCCACAAACTTGGTAAAAAGAATGCGCACTTGTATTTTAGAAAAAGGTTCTCATTTTGAACATATGTTATGACGTTGGTCTGTAAGTGTTGTTCTTTTATACAGTTATGTTCAACAATTGTAATACATATCATTTCAGCCTACACTTCTTTGTATTATTTGAGAAATAATTTTTTATTCGACGTGTTGCTCTGCATTTAACTCACCCGTTATTATATTCACCTACAATGTACACTGCCCAGCGGGCAACATTTTATAGAAAAATCAAATTGAAATTACTTTAATGGACACATTAATTTTTGAATAGCCTTACTGTAAATAAATTTACTCGTATTTTCAATAAGCCGTTACAATTAAAAACTAAAAATATCATTAATAACAATAAATTAAACAAGTATTCAGTATTAATAAATCCGCGGAGTAATACAATTACGTTTTTGTATAAAATCAACAATAACTCGAAAACAGCTTGTTTTTGGACCCATGTTTATTAGATCTTCCTATATTACTTTTTAATTTTACATATCTATGCAAAGTTTGACCAGTTGTAAAACACCCTGTATAGCAACAGTACTTCTATCTCGATCTCGGGCTCCATTCAAATACCTAATTGTAATCTATAAATTTTCTCAGGATCACAGTGAACTTTTCTTTAGACGTATTCGTTCTTCTTTAGGTTCGAACAACAATCCAAACTCTCTCCAATTCAAATGGACTTTGCGAAAACTCCTTTAAGAAGCAGTGAGACCTACCAAGGAACTAGAAATTGCATTGAATTTATTGAATAACCTGTTACTTTGATTATGGAATTTCGTTCTGAAGACCGTTCTATTACAGAATCGCAATCACAAACCATTATTACCAGGAATGAAGAAATGCAATATTTTGCTGATTTATTGGATGCTATATTATTGTCTGAGTTTTCAAAGAAATATTCTTTGCTATATTAATGGTTTCATAAAAAATCAAACTAAAAATTACCTGTTTTAATTGACTGGAATTTTTAGAGAGAAACTGTAATCTAGTTTTGCCTGAAGATTCTTATATAAGACAACTTCCAAGTTCAAAATAATCTTTTAAACTGCATTAATAGAGGTGGTTTAATTCAACCCTAAGATAAAATTATGAAAATTGTTGAAATCTGCGAAAAAGCATTTGTCGGATCATTATACCAAGAACTAAACTGTAGTTTTCCCCCAAAACAGCGCCCGAGTAAGAAGGGGGTGGGGACGAAGCCGAACTATAGCGTTTGCTATGCAAACAGACATCCGCTGTGGGTCGTGAAACGTCGAAAGGTCCGTTCGGCTGGGCTGAAGTTTTATGGGGAAAATTTAAATCGGCCAATGAAACGATTGGAAAATAAGCAGACGGGACGAAATCTTGACACTCTTTATTTTGATATAAAAAAAGGGGGGGGGGACGAAAAGAATCGATCTTCAGTTCTTACTCTTAAAGACGACTAGCGCGTAGACAACATTTCGAACTTAAATAGATACACTCAGAGCGATAATCACATCGGACTTTGGGGGTAGTGATCGACGGCGGATAACATCACCCTGAAAGGTTAGGGCGAACTACTGGAGCCGACTCCACTAATATTGCAGGCCAACGCAATGTAATAGTGAATGAAAGAACTGGTGATATATGCAAACTCTTATAGGGTGGATATATGAACCATTCATACGTCGGATCTGTATGGTGATCAGCGGTATCACGAGCGGCGATGTAGCAACACGGCGGACAAGTAACGAGCTACCGGTGGAGGAGGACGGGCGAGCAGAGGCCAGTGGGGGGGGGGGGGCCAGTCTTCATGACAGCAGGCAAAGCAACTACGTCTACGAGACTGGGGAAGGCAGGAGTAGTCGACGCTTGCGGGTCAATTGACGGCAGCAGAGGTAAGAGAGGCGCTGGAGGAACCTCAACTGGAACATCTTGTGGATCTTGTGTGGATTGCTCATGGCTTGAGCACATCTGTCGATCGGCGTGCCATCGACCAAGCGAACATTGGAGTGTTGGAGGAGATACGACGAAGTACTCTAACATTTATCTTTTACTGGGCCCTCGCGTATCATTACTAGGAGATACGCGTAATACTAGCTTGGACTAATAACTAATGGACGTTGCACTCGACGATTTCCCGTTCTCCCTACCACGTTCCTACTCTAATAGTTAGAGTATAATTAAATGTTTGATCAATGATATGCAATCTGCATCATTTGAATGGCTTAATCGTGAGGGTCATGCAGAATCTCATAATACAAATGTTAAAAAAATTACTTAATTTTCTTATTTATTAAAGTAATGTTGTTCCATAGACTAAATGGAAAATAGAATAAAAGCAATAAATGCAAATTTAAAAAGTGAAAACAAATAAATTAAAGTACGTTATGAATGTTTAACTTAAGTTATCACATACAATACTTTTTCCTGAAGTTCAAAACCTGTACTAATTCTTGTAAAAATTCCTGATGTATGTTTTTATATATAATTTTTAAAAAAAAATTCTTGCCGTTAGTTCATCAGAATAATTTAAAAATACAGCAGAATAATTCATGAGCGTTTTTTCTTCAAATTTAAAAATGCATGGAGAAATAAGAGGCATTGGCAAAATGATGTTATTTGAATGATGGTTGGTTGGTTGGAATTTTAGGGCGTCGGCTGCTATGGCCATTTTGCGCCCGACAGAAAGTTTAAAAACCCAGTTTATGAGCCAAAAGTTTTAAAAAATCAGATGAAAAAATTTATAAAAACGTTATTTGAATGAGAATTTTTTGGTTGGTTGGTTGGTTGGCTTGTTAGAGTTTTAGAGCGCGTCAACTTTTTGGTCATTTGCGCCCAACCGAATGACTGGAATCTAATCTCGAAAATGAAAAAGGTGATTACTGATTAGATGATTAAAAACTATGAAGGTAGGCTAAAATCAAACAGCATAAAAAGGTAAAAAGATAAAACGAATATAAAAACCAGGAACACATTTAAAAAGATATGATCAACCGAGTTTATATGAATTTAAAAAGGGATAATTTCTTTAAAAATAAAAATATCTGTTTAATATGACATGATTCTTTCGATATAAGTGCGACAATAGATTTTTCTAGGTTCAGACATGATCTCAAGGTCTTGCTTAAGTACATTCTGTTAAAATACGCTTAATACTGAGGGGAGCCTTGCATGGACATATAAGGTGCGGATCAATTTTAAGAAGGTGGCAATGTGCAAGCCTGCTGTGTCCTATGCGAAGTCGTGCTAATACTACTTCTTCGCGTCGGATCTGACTGACTGAGGAATTCCAAAAACTGATTGTGGGCTTAATTTCCTCTAACTTATTAGAGCATTGGAGGGACCATGCTAATTGCCATGAGTGCATAAGACGTCGTTAAATCAGAGGATATGCGTGCTCAGGCAGCGACTTGATTGGCAAAATATGTGGATGTAACGTAGCTTGTCTGGCTGCCCTGTCAGCTAGCTCGTTTTCCTCAATGCCCAGATGACTGGTTGGTTGGTTGGAATTTTAGGGCGTCGGCTGCTATGGCCATTTTGCGCCCGACAGAAAGTTTAAAAACCCACAGTTTATGGGCCAAAAGTTTTAAAAAATCAGATGAAAAAAAATTATAAAAACTTGAATGACAAAGATGGACAAACAATAAAAATTATGACTATGAGATTTTAAAATCATTAATAAATTTAAAAACAGACACTTTTCGCCAGGCTTCGCCCGTAATAAGAAATATTAGTATAGGGCTGTGTAAGTCATTAGTCCAGATGACTGGGAATCCAGCAAAAGATAGTCTTAGTATTTTGGGATTCTAGATAGGACAGGAGAGGGTTATAAGTATTAAATTGAAGGAGAGAAAGAAGAGCTCTTTAACCCTTTGAATGAGAGGATTATAAGAATTAAATTGAAGGAGAGAAAGAAAAGCTCCTTGTGAGTCTGAGAAAATCAGAAGGTTAAAATTCGGGAAAGAAGAAGAAAATTCTAATGCCTTCGCGATAGCCATCAACTCTGCTGAAAAGATAGAAAAATCGTCGGGCAGCCTTGTGGAACGCCATTTTCCTGAATAAAGTAATGTGAATAGGAGGAACTGACTCTAAAGACTCTTTCCTCCATGAAGTTATTTAAAAAACCAGGGAGATTGCCCCTTAGGCCATATTCATACATTTTTTGGGTAATACCGAATCTCCAAGCGATGTCATAGGCTCTCTCTATATCAAAGAAGACTGCTACCATGTGTTGTTTAAAACATTGGACCAAGTGTATTTCATGTTCTAAACGAATTAAATGATCAAAAGTGGATCTGGCTTTACGAAATCCGCATTGATTGTCAGATATCAAATTATTAACGTCTAGATACCATACTAATATAATCAGTGCCATTCTTTCCAGAAGCTTGCATAGACAACTACTCAAAGCAATGGGTCGGAAACTAGTGGCATGGGCAGGATCTTTGCCGGGTTTCGGAATTGGAATAATTATGGCCTCCCTCCATGATTGAGGGATATAGGCCGAGTCCCATATGGCGTTAAAATGGATAAAAGAAAGTCTAATGCTCTTGCGGTAGATGTGCAAGGAAAGGGAGCATAATGTTATATAGTTCCGGAGCAGAAGCTCGACTAATACGGATAGCGGCTTCGAGTTCCAGTATGCCTCCATTCTATTCGAATTAAAGTTTTTGCCTCGTGATTCTGCTTTAAGTTTTCGCTGCTGAAAAGATGGAGAATAATTTATCGTCTGAGAGATGCCGGAAAAAGTTTGCCCAAAATATTCGCAACTTCAAACGGATTACATACCTGTCTACCATTATGTAAAAGTGAAGGGGAGGGAAAAGAATAATGTTTTCCACTTAATGTACGGATTTTACTCCATATCTTTGATGGCGGGGTATTCTTGTTTATGATGAATACATAATGCCTCCAGAAAAGTCCTTTGCTCTCGGAAATTATTCTACGACATATGCCCCTTTATTGTTTATAAATAATGAGGTTATTCTGGGTGGCGAAAGAATTAAAGATACGTAGAGCTTTTTTCCGTTCATGAATAGCTGACGCGCAACTTTCATTTCACCAAGGAACTGGGATTTTGGATGAACGGCCCCCTATTTTTGGGACAGTTGCTTCTGCAGCAAGGAGAATACTAGAAGATAGTAATCCCACTGCTTTATCAAAAGGATAGGGGGAACTTTTAACGAATTGCAGCATGGATTGATAGGCGGACCAATCTGCTAGGATTCCATCTAGGATTAGTAGGAAAATAAGTTGACATACAAATTTGGATGGAAATCGGAAAGTGATCACTTTAATGTAAATCAGACATAACTGACCAGTTCAGAAGCGCAGTAATAGAAAGAGATGAGAGAGATAAATCTACATTAGAAAGGGAGCCATTGGCTAAGTGTAGATAGGTAGTAGAACGGTCGTTAAGAAGGTTTATGTTGTAGTCGTGAATAACATTTTCAATGATATATCCTTGGTTGGAATAGTGACTGGAACCCCATATTGGACTATGGCCATTAAAATCGCCTAAGAGTAGAAATGGGCCAGGGAGTTCTTCTATTAGAGCTTTTAAGCATTTTCCGTCCATATTTTCATCTCGTGGGAGATACAAAGAACAAATGGTAAGATAACGAGCATAGAAATCAGGTGCTTGTTTTCTATATTTTTCCTCTAGCACCTCTGAGATCGTGGGACTAATGGGTGAACCCATAGGACACTACTTCGCATGGAATAGATATCGTTGCTGAACGTAAAATAATTTTGGTCATATAAGGTCTTTAGTGCACTCACGATGTCGGTACAAACATCCTCCTCGATGATATTCTAAGTGAGACGTTCTTCCATGATGTCTATTGTTTCCAGGAATGGGATATTGGTATATAGATTTACCACATCTAATGATATGATTTTGTAGCGATCTTCCAGCTATATTTCACTTAAGTCTTTCATAAGCTGATTGCTGTTTTTCACTACTTATCTATTGTTAAGTGGGCATAAATCTTTGATATTTCGACGATTTTCTTGGCTAGATAGTAAAATGTGGAACCAGTACAGTTGACAACTGGGCGTATAGGGTGGTTGGGCTTGTGTACCTTAACCAGTGCACGTATACGGGTAGGGTATGGTTTACTGCAAGAGGACATCTGATTCCCGCATTCTTTGAACAAGTTAGAATAGAAATTCTTCTAAACTGACCTTATTCCTTTTAAAAAACCTTGTGTCAGATCCTCTTTCAGTTTTATGAATCCGTTGCTGTCGATGAAATCCTGGGATTTCTACACATATTCACTGTCATAATTAATCACTGTGGCGCCGCCTTTATCCGCTCCCACGACTCTTGTTTTTTTACTCTTCATTTACCGCTAGTTTTTTTCTTTATACTGTTCGCTGTCTTGTAATCTTCGTCGTGGAGTACGTTTTTGGTTACGTTGTGGATTTTTTGTATCTCTTGTGCCGCCAACATGCGTACACTAGGTCTATCTTCGGGTTCCAGTTTTAGTAGAGCGTACTCCACTTCTACTGCGATAGTAAGTTTCCCATCTGTGTATCCAAAAGGGCCAGACTTCTACACGACAATGCGCCAGCACATTCCGCACGAGACTATGCGCATTGCGGCAGAGCTGGGGTTCAAAATACTGCCCCATCCGCCGTATTCACTCGACCAGGCTCCAAGTGATTTCTTCCTCTTCCCTTGCCTGAAAAACCGGCTCCGTGGACGGCATTTCCAAGACGACGACGAGGTCATCTTCGAGTTGGAGCAGTTCCTCAACAGCCAAACGGAGGACTTCTATAAAAGTGGCATCCAGCCGCAGATATATAGTAAATAGATCGCCAGATCTCGAGCTTTAGCGTTGGCGCTAGTGAAGCCACCGGAAATGCCTTGGCGCCATCTTACCTCATTATATTGCTCACACGAGAGACGGTCCTGATTCTCATATGTGTAATTAATTAGAATCGAAATCCAATTGAATATTTAAATTAACCAATTATACAATTGAATATGATGAACACTTGTGTATTAGTTGGCTGCAGTTTTTCATACTCCAGAAGGTTAAAACAAGGAGAAAAAAAACGTTTCAATACACTCCTAAGGATAGTTATAGTGCTCGTCGTATACTGAACTGCAATCTTTTCTTTACTTTATCGATGAGATCTTTCGGTGAATGGGGGACTGCAATACATTCAAGTACAATTAATTTAAAATCATAAAAAACCTCAACAAAGGTCATGAATTGAAGTAAATTGCAAAGTATCAGACTCAAAATTGCGTCTCTATAATGCACGTTAGCGATTCAGAGGATATCAATCTTTGGCATTCAAACCTTGTTGTAAATGTTTAAAGAGGGTGGAACAAAAATCTCCCCCCTCCCACTTTTTTTTAAGGAATTTGGGAAATTTAGAAAAATAGCTGCTATTAGAAGATATAATCGATGGTGTGCCTTCTAATGTTTCTAAGTTCATTCTTCTGAAATAATCCCTATTTAATTTTCTTTACGTTTTTATTATTGGAGATAAATACGTAATTCCAATCAGGCAATATTAGCTCTGTTCATTTTATGTAGGAAAAGAAACAGATTTTTTGAAATGTTAAGAGTTGTGATACGTAACAATACACCCCACTCCAATCTACTTCAGTGGTTTCCATCAGAGCTAATTGCCTGGCAATCTTTTTTTTTATCACGTTATGTCATAAAACTGCCGTTCTTTTTCTAAAATACCAATATCCTTCTAAAAAGGTAGGAGGGGGACACTTTTGTTCCACCCAGAAATATAGGAACCTATATATTGTTCTGTTTTGGTGATCGTACTCCATCTATTATCTCACTTGAAAAATACCAACGGTAAAATAAAATTACCTTTAGTTAAGCAACATGCATGCTTATATTATGCTGTATAGTTTATTTTTGCTTTGTTTTTGGTGTTTAGCAATATTCATATTTTTGTATATGAATTTTTTTAGATTTCCAACACGTAAAGAAGCACGTGAAGCTTGAATAAAGGCTATTAGACGAGAAAATTGTCAGCTAGCTGCAGTCTCATGCGTGTGCTCACAGCATTTTCGTTCTGGAGACAGGGATCTCACCGGTCAAACCAGGTGAGGAGGAGGAGCTCTCCCATGTGTGTTTCCTTCCTACCCTGTCTACTTAGAAAAATCACGTAAACCACCCAAGAAGCGAAACGTAACAATATGCATTGATGGAGTAAATGAGTGTGATGAATTTCCAGAAATCATAGTGCTTTGTGAATCCAAACAAATATCACTTGAAAAACGAAAACTCATGGAAATACTGCATAGCAAAACATTAGAATTATCGAATGCAAAGAAAAAATAAAAGTTTTGCAACAGAAAGTACCGCGTCATGAAAAGAAAATTAAAAGTGACAGGGATATAGACTCCCTAGTTAAAGAGAATATGATACTAGAGAGCAATGCAGACATGTTGAAAAATACACTACCTTCTGATGTATACTGTTTGTTACAGAGAGCTGCAAGAAACAAAGAAACTGGCATGCGGTATGATCATCAACTGAGATCATTCGCTTTAACACAGCATTCTTTTTCACCAAAAGCGTATACTTTTGTAAAATCTAAATTTAATAATGTACTTCCTGCTGCTAATACAATTCGATCCTGGTACATTCGATCACTGAAAGTGAATTGCGAGCCAGAATTTAGTAAAGAATGTTTTCATGCTATCCAAATGAAGTGTTAGAAAGTCAAAAAAAGGGCTATGTTCCTATTGTATGCTTATCTACTGATGATATGTGCTTAAAAGAAGAAGTTCAATATGCTGGAGATAAGATCTACGGTTATGTTAAGATAAGATACTGTCAATATGAAATCAATAGTGACAGTATACTTACTCCAAAGATGACTTATGTCAGGGGTACAGCCATTAATGATGCTTGGAAAATCCCTTGTGGGTACTTTTTCATCTATTCATTATCAGGTCAGGAGCGTGCACAATTAATTTCAAGATGTATTATTGAATTACATGAACTTGGTGTCGTGGTAGCTGCAACTGTATTTGACTGTACTTTTGGCAAAGTGCTTGGGTGCGGATTTATCTGACATAGCCTCTATGGAGACATGCTTGTTACTACTCAGCTAGTACTCATATGTTATATTTCCGTTGGAAACTGGTATTTAGGTTGGTAAACCGTAAGAGCTGAGAATGGAAATGTTCAGATCTTGTTATTAAAGTGTTCGGTTTGATGTTAAGTAATTCCTATTTTTGGTACTCGTTGGGAAATCGTAATATAATTTCACTCATGGCTCGTATAAAATGGCGATCCATTATTGGTGTTCACTAATTGACGTATGTGCGCAGTAAAAATGCGCAGAAGAGCAATGCAGCATCTAATTCAGAGACCGTTAAAGTAAGCGCCTCTGATCTAATTTGACTGAAAGCGCGCCTTTATTTCTGGTTGACAATTGACTATTGAAGATTGACATCTACGCTCGCTTCCTGCTTTATTTGTTTCTCCAAGAAAAAAAGTAAGTTATAACTTACTATTATATATGTTTCAATATGTTACCTATGAGTAGATAGAGTCCTTGAATCGGCGCATATTAATGAGGTGGGCGTGGTTTATTCCAGCCATTCTACGTCCTCCCTCCCCCCTTTTTTGGGCGTTGGTCATTTAATTAGGGTGTTGGTTATTTAATTTGGGCGTTGGTCATTTAATTAGGGCGTTGGTCATTTAATTAGGGTGTTGGTTATTTAATTTGGGCGTTGGTTATTTAATTTGGGCGTTGGTTATTTAATTTGGGCGTTAGCCATTAATTTGGGTGTTGGTCCTTTAATTTAGGCGTTGGCTTTTTTAATTTGGGCGTTGGCTTTTTTAATTTGGGCGTTGGCCATTTCGCCCCTACTTGTACGGGCATGACAGAAGGTGTTTACATGTGGGGGCTTGTGAAAACAAGTTTCACAAACCCCCACATGTAAACACCTTGTGTCACTCCCTATTTTTATTTTTTTTTTTTTCATACTTTTTTTTTCATTCTTTTATTCAATTTTTCATTCTTTATTCAAATTATTTATTCTTTATTTTTTGTTTTGTTTGTTTTCTTCTTTTCGTACTTTGCTTGGGTTTCTCCACGTTCGTCTAGGTCGATTTCATCTTCTCCAATTCTCTCGAAGAGTTCGTCGTCGCCATCTTCAATAACATAGTCAGCGTAGGCGTCGCCGTCGTCGGAGTCGTCGGAGTCACTGCTTACATCAGATGGGGAAGTAAAGTTTGTTTCGGTACCCCTTTCGCATGTTTTCGGTTTACCATCGGTAAAATGTTCAATCTCGATCATCACAGCCAATGAATACACGGCGCTCGGTGTTTCATAATGGACTCGATTGGCTCCGTTACGGAATATCGGATTCATCCATGTATTTTCGGCCATGGATGGTAATAATCTTTCTGCGTTTCTCACTTCCACCCCGAGTAATTGACTCAAAACGAGACAATGGAGTCCACCGTAAGCATAAAAACGCGTAGTGACGCTTTTCCAATGGTTTATGATCCCAGGTATTGCAAAATAGGATATATGGCCTGAAAAAATATTTTTCCGGCCTGGCAATGTGTAATTGATGGATCTGAGTCGTTCCCAATCGTCCTGACTGAATTTTATCTCGTTTTCTTCGGGTAATAAAAAAGAATAATGGGCCTTGAGTCTATAGCCGTATATATCCAGCTGTCTTTTGGTCCGTTCATCGAGTTTTCGTACTCGTACAACGCACAAAAGGCGAGCTCATGGTAGTATATCTTACCACTCTCCGTTTTAAATGTATTGGCAGTCACGGTAGCGCCTTTTACTATATATAGAGAGAGAGAGAGAGACATACTTCGTTAATGAGATAAAAATAAATAAATAAAATAAATAAATAAAATGTGTTATTCTCTCAACTTACAATATTGTGCCGGGTTGTCTCATGTTCGTATTCCATTTCTCCGCCTTCTACTTCTAAGCTCCTTCCTTGTTTTCAAAGCTTGGCCGTCAGCGCGTGTGCGTGCGTGTGGATAGTTGCTGGGCAGACAGTTCTCTCTGTGTGTGTCTAAAAGATACGAAGTTTCCCGCGATAACCACTGACGTCACGTTGTCATGGCGATGATGACGTTTACTTGGTTTCCACCCCGTTTCAGAAACTTCTAGAGGGTTCTTTTTGGGTCAGAGTTATTTCTTGTTGTAACCTTTTGACCTTTGGTTTCGTTGACCTCTCTCTCTCAGTGACCCCTACCAAACCTTCTGTTAGGCGATGTTGATGATGATGACGTTTACTTGGTTTCCAACCCGTTTCAGAAACTTCTAGAGGGTTCTTTTGGGGTCAAAGTTGCTTCTATCCGTGACCTTTTGACCTATGGTTTCGTTGACCTCTCTCAGTGACCCCCCTACCAAACTTTCTGTTTTTTTTTTTGTTTGTTTTTTTCTCTGAATTGTTTTAAATCTGAATTGTTTTAAATCTGAATTTTTGGGTTGTTTTTGCTATCCTCCTCTTTCACTAGGTGTGGTCGACTCATTATAAGTTTAAAGTTCTCTTTGTCTCTCTGTCTCTGCTGCATTTTCATCTTTCGTTGCAATATTTTACAATATGCGACTTGTTTTTCTATCCCAACACGTCTTAATCATAAATTTATATATTTTTCGTTTTAATAAATTTCTTTTTTTTTTTTTTGTTCCATCTCTCAAATTTTTCATTGTAATGTTGTTTTAATTTTGGGTGCGTTTTTCATTCTATTGATTTTGCAAACGGGCAAAATTTCACGTTTATGTAATCTGTACATAGGATGGATTTCTCATAAGTGAATTCTCTTAAAAGTGCAAATTTTTTGAGTGGTTTTCCTAGTTCTATGGCGTTTCCAGCATAATTTTGCTACGCATGGTCTGTTTTTACATTTTACACAAATGCCCCAATGGACGTTTTTCGCGTCTCTAGTTCTACCTCTGTGTTTGATTTCCCTCTTACCTTTTTGCTGTGAAGAGTAGAATTCGCATCATCTGTTTCCAGTCGAAAACAAATAACAACAACAGACGTCAGTTTTTCCATATACGTTTTCAAGCTATTCTTTTAAGGGCTGTCTTTTTTAAAAACATTGTGTTGTCTATCAAAGTGGAATCAAGAAAAAATGAAATAAAATCTTTAAAAAAGTTTGTTTTTCCCTCTACACAATAGACATAGACATTAAAAATACCGTCCTATACTTTTGACTTTTGCTATGTTATGTATTCTCACCCAATAGAATGAATGTACTAAATAAATAAATAAATAAATAAATAAACACGTATTCTTGTTTTCGTTTTTCATAAGTCATCCAGTTCACTGTTTTACGTTTTTTCATAAGTAAACCCGTTCAATTTTACAATGTTTTTCCTTTGTGTTTTATTATTTTTGTTGATGTTTTTACTTCAGTTTGATTTTCTAATAATTTTTCGTTTTTGTTTGCCCTTTTTTTATGGTTTTCTTAAAAAAAATTTCATTTAATGTTTCGTTTTTTTACTTGTCTGTTCCTGCCTCTCCTTTTCACATTCCTTCAGGGGTGGTAAAAAAAAAAAAAAAAGACTTTGTGTTGACACGCCAACCGCCTACTTCTGTTTTCTAGGTCACATGTTGCCTTAGGTCTTGCTGGTTTGTCTTGCATTTGATGATTGGTGGTTTATACCTGTAAATTATGTATTTCGTCAGACAAGGTTTTTCATTTTTTCTCGTGATTGGTTAGTTTTTTTTATGGTTTTCATCAGCCGTTGTATAAATTTTGCAGTAAGTTTGAGTTTGCCTGTTTGTATTGTAGCCAACAATCGTTTTCATACCACACCACAACTTTTTTCATCCGTTTTTACCAGTCAAATCTCCCGTGTTCTTTGTAGTAAGTATGAGTCTGTCTCGTTTTCAAACCTTTATTTTCATTCCTCCAAGTGTTCACTCGTTTTACTGTGTTTTAACTTTCTCAGACATCAAATATTATGGACCATACAAAGAATTTTTTAGAGGCGATCTATGCTGAGGGTGCCAAACCCACAAGTGGGTATCGTTTTTTACTTCATTCTCATTTTTCCCGTAATTTTCTTTTTTTTATTTTTTTATTTTTATTTATTTTTTTTTTCTCCCTCCGCACAGATTCTGGCTGCTTTATGGAATTTATTTTCCATGCGTGTGAACACGGTCCGATGTTGGCAGGCATTGGGTTGTGCGTTGTACCGCTTCAGCAGACCTCTGATACATCCCAAAGCCTCAGAGGCTTTATTAACATCGCACCACCATGTGGTTATCGAGGGCCTCTGCCCACGAGCCCACATAAAAAGAGATGTTGTCGTTTTTTTACCTCTGAACAGATCCCGTATTTTGAGTTGCTGAGTATGACTGTAAAACTAATCCAAGTATTCAAGTGCTTCTTTGTAAACGGGGCATCACAAATGGCGTTTGCTCAGAAACTACTACATCCCGAATGTAGGGTGTTGGATATTGCGCCCGATTGCAAGAGCTTTGGTGCGTTAAGCGTCACAAGGTTCATGGATTCAGAGCTTATACGGGATGTAGAAATATTCGAACGACTACTCGGTAGGCAGGGACGGATTGCCACGCTCAAGTACCGCAATATGTAAAAAATTTAAACTATTATTCCAAAATTGTGTTAACGTGTTAAAACGGGAAAAAATAAATTGTATTTTTTAAAAAATTTACTTTTGTTGTTTGTCTTTCATTCACTTCCTACCTTTTTTACCCTCTTAGTTAAATTTCTTAACATTTTTAAGAAAAATAAATAAATAAATTAAAACGATAAGTTGTTTAATTTTTTAACTTTTTACACTCCTGGTTAAATTTCTCGTATTTTTTTAAAAAAAAAAAAAAAAAAAACTATGTTTACTGACAACGTTTAAATTTTTCTTCCTGAATCAACATTGTTTTTCTCATAATCCACCCGGTATAAAATAAAATTCTTGTACATGTACTAGTAGCGCTCAGGGAGTGGATTGTTTAAAACATTGGGCCAAGTGAATTTCATGTTCTAAATGAACTAAATGATCTATAGTGGATCTGGCTTTACGAAATCCGCATTGATTGTCAGTTATCAGATTATTAATTTCTAGATACCATGCTAATCTAACCAATACCATGCTAATCTAACCAGTACCATCCTTTCCAGTAGCGTGCATTTCGGAACAACTAGTCAAAGCAATGGGTCGGAAAGTAGTGGCGCGGGCAGGGTCTTTGCCAGGTTTCGGAATTGAAATGATTATGGTCTCCCTCCAGGATTAGGGGATATAGGCCGAGTTCCATATGGCGTTAAAAATGGATACAAGAAAGTCTACTGTTTCTTGCGGTAGATGTGCTAGGAAAGGGAGTGTAATGATATCTGGTCCTGGAGCAGAAGCGCGACTAATACGGAGAGCGGCTTCGAGTTCTACTTTGGAAAAAGACTGATTGTATGCCTCCATTCTACTCGAATTAAAGTTTATGCCTCGTGATTCTGCTTGAACTTTTCGCTGCTGAAAAGATAGAGAATAAGTTATCGTCTGGGAGATGCAAGAAAAGGTTTGTCCAAAAATATTCGCAACTTCAACCGGATTACAAACCTGTCTACCATTATGTAAAAGGGAAGGAGAGGGAAAAGAATATTGTTTTCCACTCAATGTACGGATTTTACTTCATATCTTTGATGGCGGGGTATTCTTGTTTATGGTGGATATATAATGCCTCCAATTATGGTGGATACATAATTGCTCTCGGAAATTATTCTACGACATATGGCTCTTTTTTGTTTATAAGTAATGAGGTTCTTATGGATGGGGAAAGAATTAAAGATACGTAAGGCTTTTTCCGTACATGAATAGCTACTGCGCAACTTTCATTCCACCAAGGAACTGGGATTCTGGAGGAACGGCCCCCTATTTTTGGGATAGTTGCTTCTGCAGCGAGGAGAATCCTAGAAGATAATAATTCCAATGCTTTATCAATAGGATAGGGGGAGATGCTTTTATCGAATCGCAGCATGGATTGATAGGCAGACCAATCTGCTTTAGCTAAATTCCATCTGGAATGAGTAGGAAAAGAAGTTGACGTAGTATATTTGGATAAACCAACACAACAACTTTATAACAGCTATCGCCTGTGAAGTGCCCATTTCAGGCCAACTGACTACATGAGACTACCGGCAAAAAATTACTCCCAAATGCAGTCCCCTTAATATTTCCTTCAATTTCACATATTCGTTAGTTAAATTTTCATAATTCCATTAAATCATGAACAGCTTTCTGGCTAGACAAGTGATTCATTTTTAAAAACTTTTTGCCCATTAGAAAAATCAAGCGAGGAGGAAGCAATGACAGTATCTTCCACAATGATGTCAGAATCACCATCAGAACCAGCACCAGAAATATCAGGTTTTGCACCGTCACCTTTACCTGGACCATCACATTTTCTTGAAATATCAAGTTTCCCACCATCACCATTGCTTGGACCCTCACAATTACAATTGGAAATCCGCCAACCTGGACCCAAAGAAAAATCCAGCGAATGCAAAGTTCCATTTCAAAATTAAGTGTTAAGTGCATCCGTTCAAAGAGACAGTTAAGTTTTCAAAAGCTGTAAAAACAAAATACACCGAATTCACTGCAATCATGTCTAACTTATGCTCTAATTTAAATTTGGCCGAGAAAATGGACTGAAGACGTGAAAGAATTTGCGATAAATCTTTATTTTCATGGTCTACAAACTTAAGGCGCATTTCCACTGAGGCAACTTTTAGGCAACATGTAGCATGCGTCAATGTCGAATGCTATACAATCACACACATAGAAACAGGCAACACTAGAAAGTATGTAGCATGTGTCATGTCGTTCAGTGTTGCCTCAGTGGAAATGCGCCTTTACAGATTATGCACAAAGTTTTTGGAGCTGCCAGCAGTGCGTTCTTTGCAGCGATGGTTAGGGTCAACTCCAATTGAAATTGGGGTCAACAAGAGTGTCATGTCAATGCTTCAAGAAACCATCCAATCCTTTTCAGAAAAGGAGAAATTGTATATTTTATTAATGGATAAAATTTCTTTAAAAAAAGTCTATTCTATGATGAAAAGAGACAAAGTGATTGGGTTTCAAAATCTTGGACACGAAATTTCTGAAAAAAATTGCTAATTAAGCATTAGTAGTTATGATTAGATGGGTCACAAAAGGTTGGAAACAGCTGATTGGTTATATTTCAGTAAAGATGCCACTCGATCTGATGCATTATTTTCATTAGTTAAAAAGATTATTCAAGAATTACACGAAATTTGCTTAATTGTTATAGTTTTGGTTTGTGACCAAGGATCTAATAATCAATCAGTTCCTGGAAAACTCGGTATCACTGAAGAGCATCATTACTTCCCGATTGGTAACCATAAGGTCTTTTATTTTAATGATCAACCTCATTTTTTAAAAGTTTTCGAAATAATTTTAAGAAACATGGGCCTAAAAATTGGTGAAGATAACGTTTCATGGGTTCACTTGGAAAATCTCTTCAAAGACTCACATCAGTTATGCCTGAAATTACCTCCAAAAATAAATGAAACACATACACTGAAGAGCCAAAACATTATGGCAATCACCACATTGGTGAATGAACTCGTCTGGATCACGTGGAGGGCACGTAATTAAGTGGGAATCGTATTTAACTGCTGTTGGAGAACGTAAGGAATCAGTTAATTTTGCGAGTGATGGGAAAGGCTGCTGTTCTAAGAGGGCAGATTGTAATGGCCCGAAGACTCGGAACGAGTATCTCCGAAACTACACAACCGGTTCTTCACGATCTGCCGTTGTTAGTATTTATGCAAAGTGTGGATAAATGACGGTGAAACCAGCAGTAGATGCCAAGGTGTTGGACGCCCACGCGTCATCAAAGAAAAAGGACGTCGGAGACTGTCCCGCTTGGTAAAGCAAGATCAGCGTCAGACATTGGCTGAGCAGATGCAGACGTGTCATTGAACATTTGGCATTGAACTTTGGCATTTTTGTTGCACGATGGCAGCTCTTCCAAAACGCCATAAACATGAAGCCAGAACATGCTGAAGACGCAGTTAAAGCGGCCTGTGTGTTGCATAATTTTCTTCGACCAAGAGGCCCCTCTCAGTCACAGAGGTAGGAATTACTAAAAAGTGAATAATCCAAACCTGTGCATAACATTCACTTTTTGAAAACTTGCATGTTTAACATTTTTTTTTCATTCATTACATTGCAGGACATACTGTCCTGCTGGATTTATTGACCATGAGGACCGTCATGGCACCATTCACAGCTGGACATGGAGAAGCGTGACAGATGGTTTAATCAGTATTCATCATCAGGGCTCCAGGAACCATTCTAATGCAGCAGTTAATATCCGGCAGCAATTCGCCGATTACTTCTCCTCTCCAATAGGACAGTTGCCTTAGCAAACCGAGTTTTAGACAAAAACATTACAGGGAATATTTTAATTTTGCCATTTTTTTAAATGGTCTTGTGCTGTTTAATGTAATCCTGTGTTATGATTGTATATACGCAGCGGCGGTCACATAAAATTCTGAACACTTTTGTTGTTTTGCACAGTCAGAAGGCGTGTCTCTTAATGTCTGGCCATGCCATTAAAAGGCAGCAAGTTTAACAAGCCAGAATAGAAAACTTCTTGTTTGCACTGTATTGCAACAAAACATCACTTTTTATACGGGTGTTTACCTTTTCATGCATTCCTGAGAACACATTCCATATGTTGAGTAGTGCATGACTAGTCATACTGCATATTTTTTGGCTCAGCTGACAGCCTAATACAATGGAGGTCCAAGTGCAAGTGTTTCGGAACACACACTTCAGCGGACACTGTTGGATATGGGACTGCGCAGCCTCTGTTGACCAAACAACGACAGGGGGCCGGGAACACTGGTTTGGTTTGTTTGGTATTAACGTCCTTTTCAACTGCTATGGTCATTTCAGGACGGCGTTATAGGGGCCGCAAATTTTGCCTCGCAAGGGTTCTTTAACGTGCAGCCGGCAAACGACTACACGGGACCAACGGCTTTACTTCCCTTCCGAAGGAAGTGCGTGATCTCAGGATTTACCCCTGAAAAATCCTCGTCGTCCTCGGCCGGGATCGAACCCGCGTACTCGGGCATCAGAGGCGATCACGCAACCTGCTGAGCCACCGAGGCCGATCCGGGAACACTGAGACTGGACCATGGTAAAGTGGAAGAGAGTAGGATGAATCACGCTTCTTATTCATCACGTCGATAGTCGTGTCAGGGTACACCGACTTCCAGGCGAACAGTTGTTACCCCCCCCCCCCCCTGTACAGCAAGCCATACACAGGCTGGTGGTGGCGGCATTATGCTTTGGGGGATGTTCTCATGAGCGGCTCTGGACCCGTAGTTGTGGTAGAACGGACCATGAAAGCTGTGGGCTATCTGAACATCACTGCGGATCAGTTACATGGCGTCTGTCTTCCCAACCTGAAATGGAATCTTCCAGCAGGACAATGCCCCATGTCACAAGGCTCGAATTGTGTTGGAGTAGTTCGATGAGCATAAGGATGAATTCCAATTAATGTCCTGGCCACGTAACTCGCCGGATCTTAATCCGATAGAGCACATTTGGGATGTCATGGAGCGGCAGCTCAGAGCTCAATATCACCATGTCGGAATATCTCAACTTTGCGTGACCGCTGCTTAGACATTTGGTACAACCTTTCTCCAGTCATCTACCAAGAACTTGTGGCATCCACGCCAAGGCGAGTTGCAGCTGTTTTACAGGCCAAAGGGGGCGCAACGCGTTATTGAGTAAGTGGTCATAATGTTTTGGCTCTTCAGTGTATATCTATCCCTCCTTTCAAGAGTTTCGCTTGCAGCTGAAGTTTTCAGTGAATCTTTATCAGTTGCAGCTGAAACTTTCGTTGCTCTTGGAGAACTTCCTAGCGAGGCAATCCAAAATGCAAACTTTCTTGAAATAATGCAGAAATTATTCGATACTTTTAATAGCAGCAAATAGATGAATGTATTGGGAAACATTTTCTCCTTCTCTTAGGATGTAGATAGGAAATAGCGTTGGAAGGAGAAGATCAACACCTTCACCAATACATTCAAGGTTTGGACTGTATGACACCTTCACCAATTGCACCCGATCTCAATGAGATGCAGACCCTGATTGCTTTCACATGTATTGTGTCATGGATTTTTTACTACTCCATCCGAGAATCCCCGTATAATGACAAGATGAAAGATCTTCAGCCTGCATTTTTCAGGTTCATATGGAACCAAAAGTTCTGCATCGCTCGGTCCCGATAGGCGGTCTTCGAAATTTGAAATTTAAAATCTTGGTGGGCATTGTTTCCTGCTCTTTAAAGGTTTGCAAATAAATTCCAACATTCCTTGGAAACCCCTCATGCTTGTCCATTTGGGAAAGGTTTTTCGGGAAATCGGATTCCCTTCTGACTCAACCTTGTGCCAACTAACCATTGGAGACAGCTCTACAAGAGGCTTAGGGACATGATCCATTCTTTCGGAATCCACAGTGATCGAGAACGGGCGAGCTCATAGCTAAACCACGACGCTGGTTCTTGGAACAGTTGCAAGGAACTCAAAAATCGACCTTCATGTTCCTTCACCCAGTTGCTAGGTGGACTACAGTTTTTGCTCGTATAAATTTGTTCCACTATCAACCAGCATGGTTCGATATGAGTTGGAGAGGACTCAATGAAGGCTTCAATACTCTATGCAGCCTTCAACAATGGAAATATATATATATAATGGACCGACTCGAATGAGTATATCTTGTGTCATTAGTCTGAGACAGTCAAACCTAATTTCTTCAAATGTCTACTAGCCCAAGGCCTATGGAATCAGCTCAAGACAGCATGGAATTGTGAAGCCTTCAGTTATGAGGAAGTAAGGGTTTTCTTCAGGAAGGACTTAATTGATGCCCATACCGGAGATGATTGCCGTTGGCTTTATCAAAGTCGCGATATGGAATGCAAGACTCTTGCGTTTACACAAGACACAAATACCTATTGCTTCAGCCTGCTCTTATAGCCATGCTTATATGAGGAGCTTTCTCTTGTGCGAGTTGCACCGGTTGCCTCCTACCATTTTTAAGAGACGATACCACAGCCCAAATTGACTGTGCGCAGTGAACACCGCCCATAAAATTTTCATTCACTCTGCAGGATCTGATGCCACACTCTTAGAGTGATTTTACTTTTTTGAGTTTAATTTGCACTTTTCGTTTTTAAGACATTCTCTTGGTGTTGGTTTTTTAAATGACTGTAAAACAACAAATAAAGCTGAGATGTGGCAGTATCATAGCCGCAAGACTGTCTACACAGGACGAATAGTAGTTGCCCCAAAAGGGAAACCCTCAGCTTATCCACCAAGCAGAACTAAAAAAAGTCCATTTTCATCCATTCAGAACTTTCCTCATTCGTTAAGCAATCGTCTCTCATCCCCCAAAATAGACGATATGGTGAACAGCCCTTATCAACCTGATAAGGTTGTTAGATCTACTATTTGAGAAATCTAACCTCCCAGTGGTGCTCCCATCTGGAAAACAGACGATAGTTTGCCTCCAGAAACTTACTAAAACCGAATTTCGCATACAGTTTCAGTCTACAGAAATTATGGACAGATTCTTAAGCCTTCAGCCCTTGAACCTCGATGGGAACGCCATGGAGTAATAGACCTGAAGCGTCAACTCCAATCGAAAACGTGGCTCCAAATGTGCATTCGAATATTATCAATATTAACTAAATTATTACTTTAATGAAATGTTATAAACAAAATTAAAAAATGGAGTAACGTAAGTGAACTTACTCCAAGATGAAACTTAGCTTAAAAAATATCTCGACTTCCAATTAACATGAATTATTAAAATTGATTATAAAGATTCGATAATTCAATAGTTGATTGGTTGGTTAGTTGAAGTTTTAGGGCGTCGGCTACTGTGGCCATTTTGCGCCCGACAAAAAGTTAAATTAACCACACTTTGTGGACCAAAACAAAAATATAAACTTAAAAACTCAGACACACACAAATAAGTAAAAAAAAAACATACATAGAGTATTAGAGTAATTTAAAAATATAAAAACACTAAAAAGATGGTTATGTTGATTAAAAATCACCATAAATTGATACAAAACCCTCTCATTTTCCCGAATTGGTGACTATGATTAATGTGTAAAGGCATTAAACAACCTATACGTATTGGTTAAATCTATACAACACAACAACCGAGATAAAAAAAAAAACAACAAACTATACGAGTTTAAAAATATGAATAATTTTTAAAAACTGAATAATTTTTTAAAAACTCCTGGGGTTGTTTTCTAACAAGAAATCTAAAGAATAATTCAACCCTAAAGAGCGTCACAAATTAGTGTGTAAAGAGCAATGTGTAATATGCTTAATAGTCATTATTGCTTCACAGGAACACGATGGGACTGGTTCTTTTTTTAATAAATGAACATGAGTAAGACGGGTGTGACCAAGCCTTAGCCGAGTTAGCACATCTTCTCTCCTGATTGAGAGACAAGGTAAGTGTCATGGGGAAATGGCATGCTTTATTTCAAATAGTTTATTTTCTGGGTTCAGAGGCCAAGACTCCTGCCACGAAGATACAAGTTTTTTGTAGATCACCGGGAACAAATGTTCGGGAATTGAAAGTAATTCAGAGACCGGTAGATATGTAACAGCATCTTTTACCGCTTTATTCACCCGTTCGTTTTGCAGTATACCCATATGAATAGGGATCTAAACAAATAAATTCTAGTACCTTGGGATTCCAGGAAATAAAGATATTCCTGTATTCTTTGAACAAAAGGATTGTCAGAATTGAATGATTTCAGTAATTGCAAAGCGCTCCTAGAATCAGCGAATATCCAAACATTAACATCCGGATAATGAAAAGAATACTCCAGCGCTCTGGCGATGGCTACTAATTTCGCTGAGATGGAAAAATCATTTGGCAATCGATAGGAAAAACAACTGAGTGGTTTTTAAAGAAACGCACAGCCAACTCCCACTTCTGAAGATAATTCAATAGGCAATTCGTTTTAATTTAAAATATTACACCAACAGAATATTATCAACATGTGAAAGAGTGGATTTCCGAATTGACAAGGTTGATTACTATTGCATTAGTCTGGAAGCTCTTTTGATATTTCAAATGTGGGTAAACTCGCAAGTACAAACCCTCCACTCTTAAAAGTGCGAAAAGGGGGAAAAAATAAAAAAATAAAAACAGCAAAAAACAAGGTCTAAAACTTAGAGAAACAAAAACGCCGGGTAAAAGCAAAAAGAAATCCCCCAAATGAAGCCTCAATTTTTATAGCATTTTTTTATTTTATTTTTAGATCATTTTTATCGAATTATTAAAAAATATAAAAAAAGAAAATTCAACTGTGTGTGTTTTTTTTCCTTCTAATTTAACATACATATTACACAAAGGAATTTTATGGTTTTACTTTCTGATTTGAAGGAGTGCCTTTTCAAAGAAAAGATTTCAGAGCAATTGCATTAGTCATTCAAGCCCTTTTGTTATACATTTTCACTATGCGAGTGAGCATTTTCTCAGTCATTTAATAAGCAATTTGTTTTAATTTTAAATATTAAACATAATTTTGTTAGTGAATTTTCAAGCTGAAAAGGTACATCGCTCTACATTGTTCTACTTCCTGATTTGAAAGAGTGTCTTGCCCTGGAAAACGTTTTCTCTAAAATATGATTTCGAGGATCAGTATATCCATCACCTTTGCAAGCACGAAGAGACGTAAGGTTAATAGTCTTTGCGCAGTTCACAGCTGCAATCAAAACAACCAGCTATAATTCAGTTAACGAAATTTCATATTTAGATTTTCTGTCATTACTTGCTCAAAAGAAAAGACCAAGGGAAAGTGTCACTGATGAAGAAACACATTGGGAGGATGATGCAGAATTTGAAAAAACGTATGAAAATCTAGAATTGTCACCTTCACATAAAGAAGCCTTGCAGCATCTCTGTGGATTTATATTAAAGAAACTGTGGAACAGGATTTGTAGCTCATGTCAAGAGTTTTGCGAATATTCTGTTCCATACTTGAATCCTACAGCAGATTTTGGCAATGGGCAAAATCAAACTCCAGTAATGACTAATTTATTAAATAAAGGAGGGTTAATGAGGCAGTAGTCATTGCTAGACACATTGTGGAAGATTTATGTATTAAGATGACAGATACTCCAAAATATAACTCTAATACCTCATCCGCACTAGCATTTCCAAACTAGTTTAGATTGCCGAACTAGTTCCGATTTTCAAGTGCGTACACAACTGGTTTAAACGAAACCGGTTTCAGGCGTTAGAAACTGTCTAGGATTAAGCGAGTTTCCCAAACTTTCTTGAGACAGTTTAACTAGCTTCGCGCGTGGAATTGTGGGATCCCAGAATTCCGTGCGCTGATGCGATGCTCTTTTTTTTTTTGGAACGCCTTGCCTTGTAGCCTTGCCTCTCTCTCGTCGAGGCCTTCGTCTTCGAGATTAATAAGGCCTGAGCATGCTGCTCCGTTTCAATGCGAGCGAGAGCGATTTCCCCAATCTGCCGCCAGATGTCCTTTCACGTGTAGCATTTATTTTACACAGTAAATAATTTATTTTAAAAATATTTACATAGCTGTATTTTTTATTAATTTATTTATATATGAAATAATGAATTTTAAATTGCCATCTGATGGGAACCATGAAAACGTCGAAAGAATTTAACCTTATTACATGATATTTTTTTTATTTATTTTTGAATTTATCATTGTTACAAAAGCACAAATAATACAATTGAAATAGCTGGTTTTCTGCTTGTTTATAGAGAAGGAAGGGCACCTAGTGATGAAATTTCGAAATCGCTCACGCACGCACTTTTCAGCAGCATGCTCAGGCCAAAGACGATAAGAAAGGAAGACCGGACAATCCTCTGTTTTAAGTGATCCGCACAGTTTTCTTCGCGCATCACATCATTTGATGTACTTTTGCTCCGTACGTTGAAGGGCGTAATTATCATATATTAAAATAAAGTTATGTATTCAATAAATAAATTGAGGGAATATTTTAAAACGAAGAGGTTGTTTGAGGCTAATAGAAGAAATGTAAGGCTAGGGTCACACTGGCGTAAAACGCCACGTAATTACGCCGCAGAAAAAACGTCGACGTCCAGCTGTTCACGCGGCGCAATTTGTGAAGTCGTTTGCTATTGCTTTAAACCATGGCATCACTTGAAATAGCTTCAGCATAAATGTCAACAGTATCGAGTTTTATAGCAAAGTCTGGCAATATTTTAATAGCCTGGACTTTTTTTTTATCACAAAATTAGCTAAACTTCCTCACTATTTCTACAAAGCATTCGCTGTTGTACATCGCTCTTTTGTCGGCCATCTTGATGGCGGGCCAATCGCTCTTCTGATTGGCTGATGTTCAGCGTAAGATCTTACGCGACGTAAAAAGTTGAACAAAATTCAACTTCGGCATAAAGCGCGGCGCCAAGCTATTTACCGGAAGTGACATCACTGGCGTCGTTACATCGGCGTAATTACGCGGCGTTTTACGCCAGTGTGACCCATGCCTAAAAAGAAAGACTGCTTGGAGGTTAGAATTGCTTTTGCTCCTTCCGCTAGCTAGTAATGGCGCTAGTTAGAGGCATCATTTTCTCCTATGGGAAAACTTGAATTGTCCGGTCTTCCTTTCTTATCGTCTTTGCTCAGGCCTTGTTAATCTCCAAGGCCTCATGCTCGTGAAGGTGAAGTGAAGCAAAGTGCAAAATGGAAGCAGGCAAGCGCAAGCGTGGCGGGAATGGCGGAAATTCTGCACAATGGTCGCATGCTGAAACGTGTAGTTGGATTGATCTGTGGGGGGAGAAAATCAACCAACTTCGATCACAGAAAAGAAACGGTAAAATTTATGGTGAAATTGCAGCCAAGCTCCAAGCAGAAGGGCATAAAAGCCGTACCTCAACGCAGGTTGCTGCAAAAATTAAAAATCTACAATCTCTTTACAGGTAAGTTAATATTTGCTAATTTATAAGGAATATAAAAAGGTGTAATTAAATGTACAATTGCAATTTTTAGACAGAAAAAAAAGGAAATGGGATACACGGGTGCATCACCGCCAACTTGGCAATACTTTAATGCAATACATGCTATTGTGCCACCCACGTGCGGGGGTGGACTCTCAGTGAGTAGTCCTATATTATACTTAGTCCCCGAACGTCGAGGCAAGGGAGGGTGGACCTCGAATTAGCCGTGCAAAAGAGTATTAGCTAGTACGTTTAAGCAAGACAACAACATTTATCTTCTATTAGAACTTTAATTACTTATTTAAATACCCATACAGCATTAAGACATTTAACAATACTTAACACAAACTCAGGGGCCCTCTGAAACGAACAGAACAAAAACATAAGATTAAAATGCAAAATTCCAAAATAAATAATAATTACAGCAAGTATTTTTGCCTAGAATTACTGTACATATTCAAATTGGCATCTCGCCGGCATAAGTGTACTTTTTTAACAGTGGTACACAAAAATGTACCAGGGCAAACTGCTCCAGCCACCCCTTAGCGCATTAATCAACATCAATTGAGCTAATACATCAATTCAACACTGGAACGTGTCGTGTACCCCTTTTAATATTGCTGGGAGGGGTACCGTAACCCACTTAAGTATTGCTATTAAACCACTTCCTGTTCAATACTACAATGCGCCAACGAACCCTTAGGTTCCGTTATACTCTGCAACCTATGCGCGGGCGTGGGCAGTTGCCCTCACAACGGTCAACAGCCTTATGACTCAAATTTCACGCTGGCACCTGTTGATTTGCTCAACAAGCAACATTTATGCCGACTCAGCTGAACATGGATTGGTCAGAAACGCTAATCAACATTCTCTGCCATATGGCATTAAAACCCAGAATGTCTGTATCCTTAACAATATTCAACATGGAATAAAGTACCAATTGCTTCACAAATTAATCGTTCTTCAACAGCGCATGCAAAAGGAGCGTCCCGTCGGAAGAAAGTAGATAGCGACTGCCGCTCGACGCGTCATCACTGCACATAAAACAGGAACACAAGAATGTCAATATACATTTGATCAATGACCTGTCTATGCAGTTTTTCCCTTGTGATTCAAAAACAAATTCTCCGAAATAAATAAAAAAGCAACGGTCTCACCCAGCTCGATGACAAGTTGTCTTCTCAACGCTGTAGTTCATGAGGACAAAGAACTTCTAGGCCAACTGCTGCCACGACCATGGACTTCATTCGAACTCTACGACGTTTTATCGTGAAAATCGCCAATACTTCAAAAAATCAGCATTTGGAGTTAATTTCGTATCGAACTGTGAAATCAACTGCATTGCAATCTGTTCCAGTTCCAATTTCAAGCGATGCTGATAGGATAGCGAGTAACAAGCGCCATTTTCGAAGCCTCCATCGCCGGTCGCTTGTTATCACTCCTCTACAAACCTAAAATACGTCTTCTCCGGTCGAAAAATATTTTTTTTTTAACCCCAACCTAAAAAAAGAACCTCTCTTAACAATACTTACACACAATACAAAAGAAACGCGGTTTTTCATAGAAAACCTCCTCGCCACAACAAAGCCTAGCAATCGACGCCAAAACATTGTTGCCGCGAAGGGGAATTTACATCGCTCTTCATAAATTGCTCTTAACAATTACCTAGCAAACTAAGCTTATCATGCACATTACAATAAATTGCAACCAATCTTTCACAAATATATAACGACAACACCACAAACACGATATACAAACGAGTGAACTACGTAAAATACAACGAACAGAGCATACACCTACACATATGCACGCACGCACCACCCCCAACAAATGAAACACACACTGACCCTCAGTCACACTATAATAGGATCCTTTCCAAAGAATAACGACGATTTGAACGAAGAATCGCAAGTCCAAGTCGAACCATACATCACTACTGTTGCGAGCTACAGCATTGAAGATTATTCGGACGGTGAAAGTGGTTAGTTGAGTCGTTATATTTTATATTCTTAAAACAAATTCAACAATAAACAATTATTGAAAATTGATATTATCTCATCCTCACAGTTTTATTATTCTTATTATTTGAAGGATGCAATTCAGCTACCATTGAACCATCAACATCCACACCAACTCCATTAACAACAACTCCCTCAACTTCAACGCCCTCACCATCACTGTCACCATTACCATCAACAGCAACGCCAACACCAACTGAAGAGAAACAGGCCAACCCTGTGGGGGAAAAAGATAGAGGAAAGGAAAGAAAACGTTTTTGCGATAGAAGGAATCGCGACAAAAAAAATTCCCAAGAAGAAATTCTGAAATATCTTCGAGAGCAGGATGAAGGTGCAAAGTCGAGAGATGAGGCTATTATCGGCCTATTACATGAACAAACGGAATTGTACAAGCAAAGCATTGAGCTTCAGGGACAGTTTAATGATAGGTTGTTTAATTATTTTGATCATCAAATGAATTACAATAAATAATATTACAATAATTGATTCTAATAAATAATATTACAATATATTGATTCTAATAATATTTTAGTATCAATAAAAACCACTTCTTAATTTTCACGACATTGTGTTTAGTGTACTTTCATTGCATTTCATAAGTGCTCACTTCACACTGAGAGGTAAGAGATTAAATTCACCAAATAAGCTTATAGTTCAATTAGTTTTAATCAAAGTAATAATTTTGCTTATCAAAGAAATGGGTTACAAATGCATCTCTAATTCTTTGTGCTGCACTATTAGAGTTACCCAATATAGTATGTGACGTAGGTTCATTTGAGACCACCTCCAACCATGCCTGCTCAACATAATCATTCATTTCCTCACAGATATTATGTAGAATGCAGCAAGCTTTGACAATCGTTATTGCATTTTCCAGCGGCACTTCAAGTTTCTTTTTTATAAAACGAAAACGAGCTTTAAGACGTCCAAACGCATTTTCAATAACTCTGCGTGCTCGTGATAGGTGATAGTTGAAAAGTTTTTTTTCTTCTAGCATGGGGAAGACATCGGGGAAAGGTTTCATAAGCGATGACATAAGTGGAAACGCAGAGTCACCAAGAAGTACCAGGGGAACATCAATATTCCCTATTTTTTCCCTATGTTTAGCAATAATTGATTTTTTTCAAGCATTTTGTTAAGTTAACTTGTTGAAAAAATATGAGCATCATTGTTTCTGCCTGGAGCACCAACATTGATATACGTGAATTTGTACTTTGCATCACGCACAGCTAACAAAACAATGCTGTAGAAACTCTTGTAGTTGTAATAATCCACGGCAAATTCTTTTGGAGGCCCAATAGCTATATGGGTGCCATCAATAGCTCCGAAACATTGAGGAAATTGCCACATTTTTTCAAAGTCACAGCGAAGCTTGTCGTAATCTTTTTCGTTTTTAGGAAATTCAATAAATTTGTCCATTAACACATCAACTAGCAATAGACAAAATTCAAGTAAGCACTCACTCACAGTTGATGTTCCTACACCAAACAAATGCGCAACTGTTCGATATTCTGCAGACGAAGCAAGTGTATACAAAGCTATTGCCACTCGCTTGTCTAATGGGATACATTTTCTAAATCGGGTATCCTGGCGAGCCGTACAAGAAAGTTACTGAGATACGTGATTTTCTAAATCACAGAGATACGTGAAAGTGTGTCGGTTTACTCTAAAATTTTCTTTCCAGGCGTGATCACTGAATTTGATAGCTAATTCCCACCAATCATTTGCTTTGGGCTGAGTCCAATTTAAAGGTGGCCTTCGAAACTTTAGATGAACAGTCAGATGTCTGAAAAGTTGTTTTCTGCGATGTTGATGGCGTCTTTTCATATCCAACAGACACATTAAACGTCTATGATTCAAGGTAATCTGCTGCTGTATTAACGTTAATCTCATCCCAAATGAAATTAGTTCCATTAAAAATGAGTCCCCATGCTGAGACGTGGAAGCAGCCATTTTGAATAGCGGCTCGGGAAATGACGAGGTCTTCAAGATTAACAAGGCCGGAGCATGCTGCTGAAAAGTACGTGCGTGAGCAAGTTCGAAATTTCATCATTAAGTAACTTTCTTTCTCTATAAACAAGCAGAAAACCAGCTATTTCAATTGTATTATATGTGCTTTTGTAACCATGATAAATTCAAAAATAAATAAATAAATAAAAATACCGCTAAGCAAAGGTCTTAAATAAACCATCACTTATTAAAAAAATTCTGTACAGCTGTATAAATGAATTTCAGATGTTAAAAGTTAAAATCTTTCGACGTTTTCATTCATTACTCCATATATATCATTAAATCAGATTGCAATTTAAAATTCATTATTTCATATATAAATAAATTAATAAAAAATACGGCTATGTAAATATTTTTAAAATAAATTCTTTACTGCGTAAAAAAAATGCTACACATGAAAGATGGACATCTGGCGGCAGATTGGGGAAATCGCTCTCGCACGCATTTAGCATTGAAACGGAGCAGCATGCTCAGGGGCTTGTTAATCTCGAAGGCCTCGGGAAATGAATGTTTGTTTGCTCGTTTCAACACCATGAGGCATTGCGCACATGTTTTTAACTCATTCAAACTATTTCAAGTGCGGAAGCATATTTAGCTCTCCAAACTAGTTTAATCTAAAACTGTTTTCAAATAACATCTAAACTAGTTTACTTCAAGCTAGTTCAGGTAGTGCGGATGAAGTATAAGGCCCATCTGGTTATAATGATACCTACAAAGGGAAGGCAGAACATTGAAGGATCTTTTTTACCAGCGTATATATGCGATACTGCATATAAATTCTGCGTTTCCTATGTAAATACAAGATTAAATTTTTTTTGAAAGCAAAGAACATGTTCAATAGAAAGTGTAAAAAGTTGGTTGGTTCGTTGGAATTTTAGGGCGTCGGCTGCTATGGCCATTTTGCGCCCGAAAGAAAGTTTAAAAACCCACAGTTTATGAACCCCAAAAGTTTAAAAAAAAAACAGATGAAAAACATTCATAAAAACGTGAATGACAAAGATGGAAAAACAATAAATAATATGACTGAGGATTTTAAAATCATTAATAACTTTAAAAACAGACATTTTTTCCCAGGGTTCTCCCATAATATGAAATATTAATATAGGGCAGTGTAAATCATTAGTGTGTAAAGGGCACTAAATAAAATAAACATACGCTTAATGGTCAGATATACAGGGTGTTTCAAAATTATGTACAATAAATTTAGTGACATATTCTTCAGGTCAAAAGAAGACGAAAATGTTCTATAGCACTTTGTCTGGAAACTATTTGTTTGCGAGTAATCCAATATCATACAGTAGGGAAGAACGGTAGTTAGCGGACGATATTTTAGCAGTTCCAGCGTTTCAACCAACACTAGGTTGAGTGGTTTGTTCCATTTAAGCCTACTTTAGGGTTGTTCCATTAGTTGTGTACGGTTGTTTCCATTACTGTAGTTTCACTACTGTACATCCACTAGGAATATCAATTTCAGAACGTTTGCGTGCATTGACATACGCATTACGATTTACGTAAAAAAAAGTCATGTACACGTATTCCAGTGAAGAATACACTGAAATGCACCTAATGTATGGTCTTACGGACGGAAATGCTGTGGAAGCAAGAAGACTCTACCAAGAACGCTTTCCGAATAGACGTTTGCCAAATAACCGAACATTTGTATCTGTCGACAGACATTTGAGGGAGCGTGGTTCCTTTGGCCGTCAAACAGGACAAGGGCGGCCTGTAGCACATTCTCCGGATGAGGAGGATGTGATAATTGACATCATACATGATGAACCACAGACAAGCACCCGTCGCATTTCTTCCATGGTACACATTCCGCACTCATCTGTTTGGCGCATTCTTCACCGTCAGCTTTTGCATCCATACCACCTGCAACTGGTTCAAGCACTGAACCCAACTAACTATCCACACCGACAACGATTTTGCCAATGGATACAACGTCGTCATGCTGCAGACCCTAGTTGTCTCAGCCAGATACTTTTCACGGACGAAGCAACCTTCACCCGGACAGGAATCGTAAATTCTCACAACCAGCACCATCGGACAGATGCTAACCCGCATGTTACCAGAGCTCGAGCGCATCAAGAGCGTTTCTCCGTGAACATTTGGTGTGGAATTGTCGGAAATAACTTAATTGGCCCTTATGTGTTGCCGCCACGATTGACTGAGCGAACGTATCTTTTGTTTCTGCAGAATGCATTGCCAGAATTACTGGAAGATGTTCCTCTTTTGATAAGATCTAACATGTGGTTCATGCATGATGGCGCTCCAGCACATTTCAGCCATGTTGTGCGAGCACACCTTAATGCTGCATACACGAATCGGTGGATAGGTAGCCTGGCCTGCAAGATCACCCGACCTTAATCCCTTGGACTTTTTTCTGTGGGGTCATGTGAAAACGATCGTCTACAGCACAGAAGTTCCTAACATTATGGATCTGCGACAACGAATTGAAAATGCATGCCAAACCGTTCGTAATGCTGGCGAACTCTTCCATGACATCAGACGGTCGCTCATGCAACGAGCCGAAGCGTGCGTGCGTGCGAGCTGGTGGCGGGCACTTTGAACACTTCCTGTAATTTGGTTGGTTGGTTGGTTGGTTGGTTGGTTGCAATTTTAGGGCGTCGGCAACTATGGCCATTTTGCGCCCGACAGAAAGTTTAAAAACCCACAGTTTATGGGCCAAAAGTTTAAGAAATCAGATGGAAAAAAAAAACACATAGAAACGTGAATGACAAAGATGGAAAAACAATAAAAATTATGACTATGAGATTTTAAAAACCCTAATAAATTTAAAAAACCGACATTTTCCTCCAGGATTCTCCCGTAATAAGAAATATTTGTATAGGTTCTGTGTAAATCATTAGTGTGTAAGGGCACTAACTGACTATAAAATAGATGATTAAAATTTAAATTCTTTTGAGTTGTCGCCTAATAAAAACTGATGAATATGATTAGTGTGTAAATGGCACTAAATGAAACCTATACTTAATGATCAAATATATATAATGCAAAAGCAATAAAAA
>JAHWFO010091286.1:0-13386 GCA_023313115.1 Rhysida immarginata
TTTTTTGCTAAACCCACATTTTACATGATGCTCTACAACTTTCTAAATAACACATGGGGTCTAACCCCTACCCCTACAAAATTAAAATTTTCAAAATTTACCCCTTCACCCCCAGGGACGCGAAATTTTTTTTATGAATTAGTGGACATCAAAACCAAATAATCAATATTCATTTTCCCCCACCTGTTCTCCTTGAGCCGTTATTTGGACCTAAAGACGGGACACCAATTATGAAACACCCTGTATAATTCTGGAGATTATTACTAACTCGTATTGCACGCACAATAGCTATCATAAAATTCAGTTCGATTTGGATTCGGAAATTGATAAACATTAAGTTTAAATAATACTTCGTTTCCACGAACTGACAATTTTAATCAACTACGAGGGGTGTATTAACTGGGACAGAATTTTGACCAGGAGGGAATATTCAAACTCATCCCACGAACCGACAAGTGCCTAAACCGATATGGAGACTTATGTCTAAAAATAACCTAATGTATGTACTATCAGTTGGCTGTATTGGTTGTAAGAAATAAAATTTACCCGTTTCACTCCAGGCTTTGTAACCTTACTTTTTGATCACCCCTCGTAGATTCTACTTTTAGGATTCCAATCTAGTTCCACGAACTGAGTTTCTATCTCGTTTGTCCGATTGCACTGTGGTATTGTTTGAAAGTGCAGTATGCAGTGCATTCTGGCATTCTCAACAATATGGATATCCAACAAAGGCGTAGAATTTTGTATATTTCTCTATTTATGCGTTTAAATTATCTACTGTTTACTAATCAACGAATTACCCCATTAACTTCATTATCAGCATCATAATTTATATAAGCTTATTTTTTGTAGAATTGTCAAATAAATCACAGCTCAGCCATTTCGCAAAATGCAACTGCGAGTGCGAGCCTGCGATGCGTAACTAGTTTCGTTAATGAAACGAGTTTCAAACTAGAAAAATAAGTGGTTGGTGAAACGAGTTTCGGTTCCACGGTGTTCCGGATCTATAGCTGCCGCCACATAAGTTGAACTACAGGATGATGTCATTTCTAACGCCAGCCAATGGAAGTAAATCGCTTAGCTATTGCATGAAACATCCGCTTTCGTTTTCGAAACATTGTTTTCGTATTTATATTTAGTTTCTATTTTCGTTTTTTCTTTTAAATAGATAAATGAAATTAATAAATTAATAAATTAAAAAATGACGCAGAATAGTCGACTCGAATGCAATTTGTTTTATATTATGACTTTTAATAAGCTTTCCACGTTTCAACGATATCTCCACCATTACTATAGTAGAACAAGTGCATCATGGGTAAAATCCAGACAAAGCATATTGATGAGATGACTTACTGTGCATGTCAAAAAGATCGTTCAACTTACGTGGCGGGAGCTATAGTTTCGCTAACCGAACCTAGAAAAACTCGGTTCATCGAAACGGGGTATAAGGATACATTGATAAGGATATAGCAGTTTCTTTATTAAGATGAAATGAAATTGAAGATCCCCCACGAAAAGGGATCTAAATGAAAACGATGGATTTTTGGGAAAAACAACAAAATTTTTGTTTACTCCAATCAACTTATTCAATGTTTACAAGTACATCGTTCAGGAAAGTAATTTTAAAGTAATAAAGGTTTTTTTATTTTGAAGCTTGGAAGAGGGATCTAAGTCCGCCTTTCACATAGATCCGTCTTTTATAAATTACAAAAATAGTGGCACACATGCATAACCTACTTTTCCCTTAATATAGTCCCCAGTATTGTCCGTTACTTGATAATTCTTTCAGTAGCCCCAAACCTGTTGATGTCACGGTGGACTGCACGCATAAAGTCGGTGGGCTGGGGTTCTCTATGTTCTGGGAATAAATCGGTCACAGGGGCTACAATTTGGAGAGCAGTGATGAGCGAAGTCGTGATTCTACGTTCCCAGTTATAACTGTGAATGCTACTTTTTGTTATCATTGATTTTTACTAAGAATGAGATTTCTAACTCGTCACGTGTTGCTAGACACATAATCCATTAAACTCGATTACTTTTATTTTGTGTAGGAGTGGAAAAAAACTCTCTACCAGTAATCATTATTATTTAGAATATGAAATAAATTATTATTATTACTCGCAGTCAGTAGGATTTAAGCTGAGAGGAAGAGTTTAGTCAGGTACGCGAATTGAGGCCAACGAACGAGAGGCAACAACGAGCACGACTTCTCACCACCGCCAGCAACGACGCCCGGGGACGAGAGCCACAGTGAGGAACTACAGCTTTATAACGTACAGATCGGATAACCTCGTGACCATTTTTCTCTAATTCTCTCACGGCCATTAATTAATTAATTCATCAAGATGGGGAGGGTGATTGGATCATTTCAACTTTCTTGTAATCTTAAAACGAGGTTAATTGATTACGGGTATGAAAGGACTGGTAGTTTCCTTATTAAAGAAGAGGAAGCTTGGTAGTATTCTAATTAAAGTAACCTTGACAAAAGATTTGTGTGGATTTATCTCCGAATTAGTCTTTCTCGGCCAAATTTGTGCCGTTGTTAAGAATTTAATTTTGTTTTCTGTTATATGATAGTTTTCTTCTATGCAATGCCAGCTTTATGACTATATTGTTAAACTTTTCCCCTCATCATAGTGTTCAACATTTTTAAAGATTACAAATTAATAATTAACAATTTGTGAACAATACAAAAAACAATTTTTTTTCCACAATATTTATTATAATGTAAAATAATACTAATTAAAACGAACTAATACTACTAATTTTCAATTGTAATTAAAAAAAATCTACAGTCTCTAACGTATCTTGTAAATCTTAATAGATGGCAGTTGGATGAGAATAATATTTATAAAATATAAAAATTTAATAGAAGCTGTTATACGAGTACATTTAAGAAGTTAATACATAACCCTTTAAATATTTCTGTATCTTATTGTTTAAAAAATTGAAAGTCAATTTAGTCATGGAGCTGCACTCGCTAACTAATGCATCAAATGATAACCTGGTTTGCTGGTTAAACTACTATTCTAATGCTGAAAATCTGTAGTTGTATGACATCATTTGCCAATGCAACACTTCCTTTTTTCTTATGTAATTGCAAGTTCATGGTCGTTCTCCGAATAAATTGAGCGCCGCAAACGTGTTGAGTCTGACTCTGATTGGCAGTGTTCCCATGTTTACTCTATTTGTAAATAAAGTGCCACGTGATTACTCCGTACATGTTATTAACATGGTGATCTCAGTCTCGTGAATCATATCCTTATACACTGATAGACTAACTGAAGAAATGTGCCACTTCCGTGTAAATGAAAAATTAGATGGGAAGAGAAATAAAATATTTTAGATTAATAGACTACTTTCGTAATAAATTATCATTAATGCACTTACATTTAATTTTTTCCTAATTACGCGTTTTTATCGTTTTAATAATAAATTATTTTTCAAAAGCCTTCTCAAAATGCTTGAAATTAAGCACTTTATACAGAGTGATTCAGAAAGGTAGGTCAAGAATGAAATACCATGTACAGTTTGTAGCGGGAAACAATATTTTTCCTATAAACAGAGATAATGTAACTTGTACGAGATAGGAAAGGATGTGCGTTACCCGGACGGCAATGGCAGGGTCCATGTAAATTAGGATCTAAACATGTAAATTGTTCGTGTTCTCTCCTTTAAAAGAGAGGAAACGAAACATGTAACTCCATTGTCGTACAATGGATCGCTTGACTAATGCGGAGCTGGCGGACATGCATCTCGTCTACGGCGAGGCACAGGGTAATGCTACTGAAGCGGAAAGGATTTACCAACAGCGTTTTCCAGACCGTGATCACCCACAACGCCGGGCATTTCACCAGAGTTCGCGAGAATCTCGTCCGCAGACTAAACACCTGCATCGAAGCTCAGGGTCGGCATTTTGAACACCTACTGTAATGTCATTCCTACCTCGTACAAGTTGCATTATCTCTGTAAGTTGCAGTTCCGGACCCATGTTTATAGGAAAAATTTTGTTGACCTGTACAAACTGTACATGGCATTTCATTCTTGACCTACCTTTCTGAACTATCCTGTATATACCCTACCTAAAGAATTTATTTGTTTGCAAATTTAACCTATCTGAGAAACGTTACGCGGAGTGTTTTTCTTATTTCTCAGTTGTTCAACAGTAATTACAACTAATCTCTAGATATCCATTGTTCGGTTCTGAGAATTCAAAATAGGATTTCGGGAACTTGTAAGGAAATTGCAAAAGAAACGGGATTATTTCAATTCTTCATTAAAGCAATGAGAAACATTAAGTATTAAGAGAAACAGCTCGTTATTTTGGTAGCAAGATATTTTCTTTTGATGAAATTTAAAATTATTTTTCTTGTAAACGGAACTCTAAAAAGTTTATCAAGACCAGTGACTATAGTGTTTTGAAAAGAAACGGCTTTTGAAATTTCTTCAGTACCACAGAAACGGTTTATTTCTGAAGAAGAAATAATTAGAATTTTGGAATAATTGGATGATGATTCATTGGACAGAAAGCGTTACACAAAGTGAGCTAGCCCCAGCCCTGGCATGGATGCAAGCCTAGATACAGACCGGGCGTTATCTTGTTGAAATGTTAAAGATGTGTAAATATTTCAATAAATGGAATGTTTTGGTGGCACTATTTTTATTTATTACCCCCTTACATCTTGGTAAATATTATTGTCACTTTACGTGTCAGGATGACATATGACCGAGGAGTGGGGGAGGGTTTTCAAAAATATGACATGTGCTGACACGGGTGGGAGGGGGGTATAAAATTATTTGGAAAAAGGATGACGTAATTTGTAGACGACCCCCAACCGGACGTGTAGTAGTGTTTGCTGATTTCAAGGCACGGAAACGGAAAATTTTTGGGCGCCCTGCTTCTTCTCAGTTATTCCAGTTTCGGTTTCAGAAAAAAAGTCAATAAATATAAAAAAGAAACTTCATTTGTTTATTTTTATTTTTGCACTTGATTTCTTCTAGATATTATTAAGTTTTTTTATTATTAAGTTTATTAAGTTTAAAGTTTTTTACATCATTCATACAAAACATTGCAAATACAGCAGAGTGTAAAGCCTATTGATAAGTATAAACAATATAAAAAATCTAAGATATACAAATTAATAACAAAAGAAATCCAAATAAGCAAAAGCTTATACTAGGATTCCTTAAAGAAATCAATCAGTAGATAACAAATAGAGAAAAATATTTTCAATATAATTTGTATCTAACAATATAATTTAGTTAGATAGGAAAAGGAAACATAAAATCAATATCAATATGTGTGCTTAACCAGTTTCTAATAGCCAATTTACAGTTTCCGTTTATAGAATTCTTTTTTTATTTCCATCGGGATATTATTGAAAATTTTTTTGGATAAAAATAAATATTGATGTGCTGCGAAAGTGTGAATTATCTTTGGTACTATAGTTGGACGTGTTAAAGAAAACCTAGTGGTATGAACAAATTGAGTATCCAACGCTAGTTTTTCTTCTTTTAAAACCGATACGGCAACCTTGTAAATATAGATTCTCCTTAACTCTAAATAAAAGAGATTCCTTCTGCCCAAATACAACCTTTAAGATGTAATTATGGAAATTATTTAATTTATATAAATCAGTCTTATATGTGCCGCCCCATAGCTTTATTCCATATTGAAGAATGGAGTAAAAGAAAGCATAATATGATAATTTCATTAGGGACCCTGGAAGATTCATTTTTAAATGTATTAATGTCCAGCCAATATGTTTTAGTCTCTTATATAAGGAGATACAGTGATATTTCCAACTAAGACAAGAGTCAACTATAATACCCAAGTAATTAAAACGACTAACATTTTCAATCTCACCACAATTTTTTGTACAGATATTTCTACATAAATAACTATGGAAGAATATAGAGTTATGATTTGAATAAATATCATAATAAGAAAATATCTGGAATTTAGATTTGCTTGGGTTATGGCGTAATCCACTATCGAATAACCATTTGGATATCAAATTAAGGTCACTTTTCACATCAGTTAAATTAGCTGAATATTCATTAGTATATAAAATAACTAGATCATCCGCATATGCATAAATAGAACCAGCACTATTTAAATAAAAAATATTATTAATAAAAAAGTTAAACAAAATGGGAGCTAAAATGGTGCCCTGAGGTACACCTCTCTCCAGGAATAAAGAGTTACTAATTATATCATTCAGTTTTGTGACAACAAATCTTTCCAGCAAATATGATCTAAACCAGTCATTAGTCAACCTTCTAACTCCAGCATTATGTAGTTTCAATAATAAAAGATTATGATGAACAGAGTCAAATGCCTTTGCTAGATCCAGGTATAGGATGAACGGATTCAATCCATTATCCACAGTTTGTACTACTTGTGTTAATATTATTTGAAGAAGGGGCTCAGTACCACCATTCTTTCGAAAGCCATATTGTTCTTCAGAAATTAACTTATATTTCTCCAAATAGCCAACAAGGCAGAGTTTCATTGCTGAAACTGATATTATAGACTAATATCTGAATTTTTATACAATTGTATGCATTGACATGTACTCTAATCTATTGGTAAATTTGATACCATATAACCTCTTGTAAATCTTGACGTCATTTTTTTTTGTACTCCCATGAAGGTCATTTCTCTTCAATGAAATCTCACGCAACTATGAATTAAAAGAAGCAATGGCGTTGGCTGAGCAACTCGTCGATTCGATTTCTCACTTTCCATCTTGGTTGGCACTCGTCCTGTGTTCATTTACTGCATTCTATATGTAAGTCAACTTTTACATGATGTCATTGTTCATTCAGTTAATATTAGAGCAATGTATTAAGATAATAATAATATAAGCAAGTTTGCTTTGCTCTATGACATTTCGAATTTTCTTTTTTTTTTTTATCAAAATTTCTGATGTATATATGAATTCTGTAAAATTTGTGGAAATTTTTTTTTTTGAAGTGAATTGAACAATTATTATTATTATTATAATTATTTTTATTATCTGTGAATAAGATGAATCTTGATTTGTATGGATTTTGTATAATGTTGAATTGTTTTGTCTTTTATTAAAATTAAATTAATATTAAAAAAAATTAAATAAAAAATTATTATTATTATTGCCGTATTGAAAAAAAAAATTCTGATGCTTTCAGTTTTCAAATATTAATTCAGATGTACAACAGACAATTGTTTGTTTTAAAATTGTACGATTTGAAATTAAGTTTACTAAGAAAATTTGAAGTTTTTCACTTTCGAAGCATCAAAACTGTCAAATGTGATGAGACAGTTTTCCTTATTTAAAAAAAAAAAACCGAAAAAATAAACCACTTATATAATTTATCTTAAGTGTAGATATCTTATATAGAAACTTTGAGTACTCACATTGAATAAAAAGTAGTTACGCAGTAATATTTTTCTTAAATATAGAGTGATTATAGAGAGTGGTTAAATATATTTTTCTTAGATATAGAGAGTGGGTTGTCTCAGGCGTCTTGCTTTTTTTTTTTATCGTCAACCTGGTATTATCTGTTCTATTTATTTAAGTGTTGTTTTGCCTAAAATTCTTTATGGTTTTCCTATTTGTTTCCCAGGCTTTACTAATAGAAAATTTTTAAAATTAATGAAGTTTCATGATGCATTGTTTAAATATTGCGAAAAAGAATTTGGTAGTTCTGATGGTATAGTGAGGGATCAATTCGCTTTTTGGTCTCTCGATAGATTAGGAACCTGTTATATGATCAATTATCTTGCGAATATTCTTAATGGTCGTGTTGATTCATCAAATTGTGCATTAAAAGTTCATTAATATTGCGAATGCATTGCTTTGAATTAATTGATTCCATAGCATGAAAAAAAATGTAAAAATCATAATATGATTTTTTTATTCACAAACTTCTTCACATTAAAATATTACAATAAATAATGTATTTTAGAAATATTAAGCTTAACTGATTTTGTGAGATTATAATTCAAGAGATTAAATAAACCTGTATTATTTTTCAAATGGACATCTTCAAAAATTTAGAAAAATAATTATGATTTATACATGAAAAATGTATTTATTTTTGTAATAATAAATAAAACGAATAGTGCTTTGAAATTCATTTAAATAGGTTTATCTGCATATTATTTCAAGTTTTCAATATTATTTTATTTTATTAAACAAGTATTTTTAAAGTGTTAATGCTGTTAAATTTACATTGAATGCCATGCATTAAAGAGTAATTGGCGGCGCATTAGATAGTCATGCCATCTGGCGGTGTCATCAGTCATGAAGACGCGAAATCAGCGGCAATTGACACACTATTTCTTCTAGCCACTGTAATTCATTCCAAGGATTTTGACACCTCGATAGCGACACACCCTACATCTGCTACCAGATCGCCTACGAATGGGTAGTTTCTTTCCCTGTCCCTAACCATCGTCTATCTATCTTTCTCTATGGTTCATTCACGTGCTGATCACGTGCGGCAGGAAAGACAAGAAAGGCCCTTCGTGCTTGAGAAAAGAGAGAGAACTCGTAGTTATACGATACTTGCACAGGTAGCACGAGCGTTATTATAATTATAGTCTATTCCATAAGAGAATTCCACTGAACTTGAAGCGTAGTCAGTAGGAATCAACTGGAAATAAGCATAGGTATATTTGCCTAGAGTTCGTCTGCAAAATTTGTAGCCTGTTTCTGTTCTCATTGCTCTCGATTTCTATTGCGTTCAGTCTGATTGATCAATTTTAGTGGACTTCTCTTATGGAATAGACTATAAGTGTTAAACTCTTGTGACTTTTTAATCGCAGAAAATATTGCTCTCAACAAAGCAAAGAAACCCCTCATGGATAAAGACGCTATTGCACAATTGGCTTTCGTCAAAGCACACTTTGGGCGCTTTGTCAACCTTCTTAAGGAGATGGAAACTAAAGGGATGTTGCTAACAATCGCAGTTCAAAAAAATCAACGATCTAAAAGGCAGTTCTGTCACCTGGACCTAAGATGGGGCAGTGAGGGAATAAAGTATTCAAAGAAGTGCCCAGCATGGGAAACTTTGGAACAAATTTCCAAACTGACCTGGAAACTTTGGAAGGGCAGACGTCTAATTTGGGTTCAATCTCTCCCAAAGTGGTGGTTGTCCTCAAGTATTTACCAATCGAAGATTGTACAGATCTTTCTCCATTTTAAAAAAATATACTAGATGTTAATCGGCTAATTTATCTACAGAAAATTTTGGAAAATTGTTGATTGGTGAGGTCAATAAATTTTAATGCTTGCTTTGGTTTAATTTTTTTCTTTCGTTTTTATCGTCCGATTTGATATGTATGATAATAAAAGCAGCATGCGAAACTAAAGTTTTGGTGCATAATTTAGCATTTTTAGTGCATAGATTGGCATATTACAGTGCATATATATGGGCATATTTTTGCACTTTTTAGTGCATATAAATCTAAATCCTTCATATAGCAGATAGTAGGATGACATTCACAGTTATTATCGACGTATATAAATTTCAGCTAAACCGATATTAAATCAATCCACCAATTAAACGTTCATTTATGACTCCTTTTATTTAATAAATTAAATTTATTTACTCTAGCTATTCGACATGGCATTTTGGATATTGGAAGAAACAAGGAGTAAATCATTCACAACCTTGGCCATTAGTTGGAAGCATGAGCATCCGAAAACTGGAGGTAAAAACGCTTATCTAAACCCCCGTCACAAACTTCTGGTGGCGATTCCCCACAGCGAGATGAAAATAAAAGTTCGGATAACGAACCGTTTGAGATTTCCGCAGTTAAAAGTGAAGTTTCAGCAGCTGGTTTTGTACTCTGTGAATGGCAGGACAGCTTCTCCGCATGTCACCTGCTTTCCACAGAGTAGAAATGCTAGAGTTCTCTCACTGTAAAGGTGAAATGGAAAACTTCACTTTATCGCGTTCAATAGGTAGTAGGAGCCTAGCGGGAGTGTCTCCGCACAAGGTCGTTATTGCGCATGTGCGTGCCAGGAAAACTTGGCGCTTAGCCAAGCTTAAAGCACAAGATCTGTGGAGACATTTTATAAGTATTTTAATATTTTGTATAAAAAAAGAATCAATTTTGTTGTTTCTTTAAAATTTAGAATATTGAATTTTTAAAGTTGTACGCAATTCTATGAAAAATAAAACAATAATAATTTTTACTAAATGAGTAAATGAAGAATCGTCTTATAAGGCCCGCCGCAAATACGCTTTGTCGCGCGCGACATGGGTCGCTTCATGGGCACTGCGCATGCGTCGGCGTCGCTCCTTGTCGCCTGAGCGTGACCTCGTTTTTTGCCCTTGGTTGCGCGCGACGGAAAAAACTGGTTTTCAGACGACGTCGCCTCTGCTGAGCTGAATTCAGTGGAAGTGACCAGCGACAACATCGTCGATAGCCAATCAAAACATCTAATTCCTCCATAGGGAAAACCAGTGAAAAAATACAGTGGATGACAGAGAAATGATAGATGTTGTTAAGAATAATTATGCAGAAACTGGATATGAAACATTTTGACACTCTATTATTCCACTTTGCCATTATTATAATTAATGACACTCCATTAATAATAATAATAATAATAATAATAATAATAATAATAATAAAATTTGGAGAATATAATAATTAATAATAGTGGTGAATATTATTATTATTCGTGTTAAATTTCAGTTTATGTTCTTACCTAAAAAATAATTTTTATTTCGAAACAGTTTTTTAAATATATTTAAATAAATATATATTTTAAAATATTTAAACAGTTATTTAAATAAACTGATTTTATTTCTCTCTCTCTCTTTGTTATCTAATAATTTATTAAGTAGTTTTATATTTAAGTATTTTTGTAGTGTTTTAATATTTTTTATAATAAAGAAATTCTAAATATTCCTTGATTTTATGTTAATTTTTTTAATGTTTCATATCCAGTGATGTTTAAAATATATGATATAACTGATATTATTATGAACTGATATTATTATGAACAAATAAATTCATGTAATAGTATACAGGGTGATTTACATCGAATGTAAAATACTTAAAGGGGGTATTATAGAGGTTAAGATAAACACAAAACGTCCTATGAACATGGGTTCAATTATGAACGATAACTGAGATATGAACAGAAATAAAAATGCCGCCACCAAGATCAACAAGTTAATAACTCAGGTTCAGTAAAGCCTAGATTAATGCAATTTGGGGGAATAACAAGGTACATAAGACTGTATATACCGTTAAAATTTGATTGAATTCCAACGAGAAGTTTCCGAGTTACACAGTCAAAATTGTGACAAGTGCTAGTTAGTACTCACAAGTGAACACGTACGTATTATGATGTTGAATGAGTAACTTGGAAACTTCTTGTTAGAATTAGATCAAATTTTAAAGGTATACACAGTCTTATGTACTCTGTTATTCCTCCAAATTTCATTAATCTAGGTTTTACAGAATCTGAGTTATTCTAACTTGTTGATCTTGGTGGCGGCATTTTTATTTCTGTTCATATCTCAGTTATCGTTCATATTTGAACCCATGTTCATAGGACGTTTTGTGTTTATCTTAACCTCTATAATACCCCCTTTAAGTATTTTACATTCGATGTAAATCACCCTGTATATGATTCATCTTACATTAGCCTGAGAAGCTAAACGTTCGTAAAATTAATCTTATTTGCAAGGGTATCGTAAAATACGGATTTATTATTATTTTTTAAACAACACCTAAAAAAAAATATTAAAACAACCCTACAAAAATACTTAAATATGAAAGAACTTAGATAATACTTAAATTACATCATAATTTATTCATAAAATTAATGAAAGGCACAATATTTGGTTTCAATATTTTCATAATTGAATTTTGGATGTTAGCTTATATTTTCTAAGCGAAAAAATTTTCTGTATAGTCTGCACCTGTTTTGTTTTCTGAATTAGTTATTAATTATGATTTAAAAAATGAGATATAAATAAAAACATTAGTTGAAAATAATTAAACCATTACTAACATCAGTTCACAGGACCAAAGGCATGAATATTTCACTACCGCATTTATTTATTTAAATAGTTATCATTATGTATATACCATAGGAGAGAAGATGGGTGAGCCGGCGACACTCTTGTATTTGCTGCGGGAAAGAGCTGGCGACAAGCGACAACGAGCGACAACTGATGTCAGCAGTGTGACCTTGGCGAACCCCCCACTGCAGGCGGCAACGAGCAACAAGCTGTCGCTAGCGACCAGGTCGCTCTTAATTTTTTATTTGCGCCGCCCTAAATCGCCCGCATTTGTCCCAGCGAATCCGCACAGGATGAGAATTACTAGCGCTTCCGCTAGCAAAGCGGGCGATTTAACAATTTTCCGTTTCCATTTCACAATTAAATTCGCGGCCGCATTAACTATCTCCTGATTGGTTCATTCTGGATCCGTTCATTCTACAACTGTATCCCGAAAGAATAGTAAGCTGTCATAATACGCCCACGTGGATTTGTATATTTCTTCCGTAACTTTTCCCGATTTTTTGGATTTTTCAGCCTTTTTAAACTCTTTCACGAAAGTATCGCGAAGGTTTTTAAATTTTTTGGTAACTATTTAAAAAAAAAAAAAAAATTAGTGAAATGGTAATTTAGAAAAAAAAAAATCATTAAATCTCGATTATAAAATATAACGAAATATCACGGGAAAGATACCTGATACGTTCAAAATTTCCGAGACTTGCTCCCACAATTCGGAAATCAATATATTGTTCTGATGCTCTTTCAGTTTTGTGTTCCACATTGGAGGCCGTTCCTCCACAGCAACGATAAGTTTTTCATTGAAAAGTTTTTTATTGAGAGAACTGCTTGCAGGGGTGGTAGTCATGTTTTTGTTACTTCTCTCCAAAATAATTAATAAATAATAAATAAAATCAAAATAAAACTAGAAATATAAAATAAAATAAAATCTGACGTTTCGGATAGAGACTATCCTTTATCAAAGCAAAAAGGATAATTCTCTAATGGCAATTAGAATATTTTATTTATTATTTATTAATTATATTTTGTTAATTATTATTATTATTTATTTTTCATTTTTATTTAATAACTATTATTTATTGTATTCCAGGGTTTTTGTGTCTCGTCCTTTTCTGTTATAAATATCCGTTCATTACTTCTCTCCAACTCCCCCCACCCCCATAGTTCTGTGCGAACCTGAAGCTTCCTGATTGGTTGAAGCTGTCGCGGATTCGCTAAATTTCAGAACCTGTCTGAATTGAAAATTTCGCCCGCAAAGCAGTTGCGAAGAGAGCAGTGCGGGCGATTTCCGCTAATTGTGAAACGACAGTATGTGCGGAAAATCTTCGCCTCGGTTGCGGTTTCCGCATTCGC
>JAHWFO010091289.1:0-13698 GCA_023313115.1 Rhysida immarginata
GCAGGGCATATTAATGAGAAATATCGCATGACCAACAATGCAAGACAAAGTTTTTGCAACAATGGTATCAACACGCAATTCACAAACACTCTGCACGGACCAACAATATATATCTCATGACCAACAATGCAAATAAAAGTTTGTGCAACAATAGGTATCAACAATGGTTTCAACACGCAATTCACCAATAACAATGAGCTCAAAATGATGATGCAATGATAAAGCAATCCTTTCCAAGAATTATAACAATGAACATAAAATGATGATGAATATGGATAAGTTTCAATTTGTAACAATGCATAGAATTCCTGTTATTCAGGTTTTTCTTAGAAAAGAGAGTTCTTAGTACTTAACAATTTCTTGAAAATCTTTAAAAATGATCAGTAAATGGAGACAATGGAGAGTTAGCAGACTATTGAGAAAGAGTGGAAAGACGAGAGAGGAAGCACTCCTTTAGCTCCGTGATGTATTGAGCAAATGGGAAGCAAGTAAATAGAAGAATCGGCGACCGCTAGACTGCACAAAGTGATGAATGGCCAAGTTTTGCTTCAACACATCGAGAGAAGAGTGGAAATTGCAACAACACTAAGTATACATCTGAGGTAAGATTACGTGAATAAGAAATTATTGGAGAGGTCCAGCCATTGTGAGCCTTTTTTTCGAATTTTCATTAAGAATTTTTACTGTATTAATTCTAAGCATTTTCATGGGTTTATTTTTAAGATATTGCAAAATTTAATTTAATTTTTGGAGATTGTTCTGTTTACATCCAAGTGGAATTATCCCGGGCAACGCCGGGTACCTTTGCTAGTCTTCTATATATATAAAGAAGGATGTTTGTGGGTCTGTCTGTGCGTCTGTGTGTACGTTTTTTATACAAATCTACAGTTTTAGTCCGATCTTGATAAAATTTCGCATACATGACCCTCAAAGCATGAGGAAGGTCACTGTCTACCTCAGATTTCGGAAAAATAATAAATATCGATAAAAAATCGATATTCATGGTTATGGCAAAGCATTTTAATGAGAAATATCTCATGACCAACAATGCAAGGCAAAGTTTGTACAACAATAGGTATCAACAATGGTATCAACACGCAATTCACAAACGCTCTGCATGAACAAACAATCAATATCTCATGACTAACAATGAAAGGAAAAGATTGTGCAAGTGTAATTATCCCGGGCAACGCCGGGTAACTCTTCTAGTAGGAAATATAACTGGAGAAACTTAGTAATCGCTGAAATAAGGTTTCACTGCACAAACTGGATCCGCTATTGACTTGCTATGCGACCAGACGAATTCTTTCTGCGAAATAACTATCTTCTCCAACTGGCATCCTCTTTACAATAGTTTTTAAAAACAACCCATGTATAAATATATTTTAAATAACTACTTTAGTGCATTAAAGACAATAATCTCAATTTATTCGGCAGGAATATCTTGTGATGTGAAATTTAATTAAACGAGACTATAAGAAGTATATGCATAATGCTCAACTTCAAATTAGATATAATCCCAAAGAATTCTGGAATATAATTAATAAATTAAAAAATTCCGATGTGAAATATTTCAATAACATCATGTTTTATAATGACATGACCCTAGATAATTTAAATGATATTGCTACTGCCTTTGCATTAAACTTTAAATCAGTTTTCAATGACTCTTCTATTAGCAATAAACATTTTGAAGGTGTTTTTCCTGGGATATATCAAAGCACTACTAAAGTAGACAGTGCTACTGAAATATTTTCCCAATCAGAAATCATCGATGCTATTAAAAAAAGTTAGAAATACAAAATCATGTGGACTTGACAACATCCCATCATATATTTATAAAGCTTGTAGTCAGTTTTTTTTTCATATCCTTTTTTTCTAATCTTCAATCTTTCCTTTCAATCGGGCATCTTCCCTAATGTATGGAAGCAAAGCAAATTAGTTCCTATATTCAAAAAGAAAGGTGATAGAAAAGATATAAAAAATTATCGTCCTATCTCCATTCTTAGTTTTCCTGCAAAAGTTTTTGAATATTTAGTCTATCAGAAAATTGATACGTTTTTATCTCCTTGTTTCTCTTCTTGTCAATATGGTTTTATTAAAGGTCGATCAACTGTCTCAAACCTCCTGGACTATGTACATTTTATTGGAGATGGTATAAGTGAAAACAAACAAGTTGATGTAATTTATATCGATCTTGAAAAAGCCTTTGATAAAGTTGATCACTTTTTACTCATAAAGAAATTGATCAATTATGATTTACAACCTCATTATATCAAATGGATTTTCTCATATTTAACTAACAGGATCAACTACGTGAATATTTATAATAGCTATTCGTCTAGTTTTATCTCCTCCTCAGGTGCTCCTCAAGGATCAATACTAGGACCTCTACTTTTTATTACATTTATCAATGATGTCCCAGAATCAGTAAAATATTCTCAATTATTCCTTTTTGCAGATGATATTAAAATAGGCAAAATATTAGTACTTCTATTGACTCTCAAGAATTACAACTTGATGTAGCATGGTGTAGCGAAAATAGAATGTCAGTTAATGATAAATGTCACTATATTACTTATTCGCTTAAAAAAACTGTTCATACTTATGATTATATTTTAAATAACACGCTTCTACAACGAAAATCAAATACTAAAGATCTAGGAGTCATATTCAACTCAAAACTATCTTTCAATGACCATGCATGTATTAATTTTATTGTTACTAAAGCTTACCAAACTACATATTTTATCATTAGATATTCTCTAAGCTTTAGTAATATTAACTTTTCAGTGTTTCTTTTTAATGTTTTGGTCAGACCAATATTAGAATATGCCTCCATCATTAGGTCTCCGTCTCATGTTACATTGCAATTAGATTTAGAAAAAGTACAAACAAATTTCTTGCATAATCTTTTCAAACTATTTCATCCTACATTTTTAAATAATAATAATAATAATAATAATAATAATAATAATAATAATAAGAATATAAATATAACTAATAATTATCTTTTAAAATATTTTACATGGGACAAATTATCTAAAAGAAGGCTTACATTTGATGTGTGCTATTTATTTAAGCTTTATCATAATATCATTTACTCTTCTAAGTTTCTTAATTATGTCCAATTACGCGTACCTAAGCTCAACTCCCGAAACAATGACATTTTTTATTTACCTTTACTAAAAAAAACAATTGTTAATAATTTACCCTTCTATAGAATATTTAAATTATGTAATATTATATCCAATCTGATTGATATCAATGCAATGAGTTATAATCATTTCAAAAAAATTGTTATAGAAAATATTTCTCTCATTCTGTAATTCTTAATTATTTTTCTTTCAGTACAATTTTTTTTTTCATAATAATATTTTCATTTTTTTATTATCTACAAATTTATTGTACTTTTAATTTTTTTCTTTCAATTTAATTGTTCAGCTGTAAGCTGTTACTGGGCACTCAGCCTGTTGCTTACAATTTTAAATAAATAATTAAAAAAAAATAATTAAATAACTAATTAATTAAAAAGTTATGCACCTGTAAGGTTTTTGTAGAATCACCCTGTTAAGAGATGCTGAATTTAAAAGATTTAAGAGTCTTGGGATGGTACGTGAAGTTTTCAACATGAAAATGTTTTTTTTTGTTGCTGAGCGGTTTTTTTTTTATTCACTATTGCAATCAGTAACAATGATTCAGTCTCTTGGAAATGTTATTTGCTTTAGATGGGAAACAATTAGGAAATTTAGCATTAATTGTTGGTCATCGTATTCTGAAAAGAACAGAAGATACACTTTGTTACGACTCACGAAAAAAAAATTAATATCATCGTTCTAACATTGTTGAAAAGGATGGTCATAAATGTTTTTGTTTTGTTGAATAATACATTTTTATTAAAAAACAAATTTAACATCAAACAATCAAAGTATAAAGTGAAAACCTCTAATAGACAGGGAGGAAAAAAAGGGAAAAACCGGATACGGTCCCATCCTTGACGGTTAATTTTTTTTTTTACAATTTTATTTTCTTTACATTGCAAAGCGCTGCAAATGCTTAGGAATTTTCTCGATGCCGTTGGGCATCTTTTTGAAAGGAAACGTGGCGACGCCGCAGTCAAGAACAGAGTTCGTGGCAACAATTGATAACGCCTATTCGTTCACGCATAACAGTGGCAGTGCACTCGCCGTTTCACAATGATTGATAACGTTCACCCTCAACAATGGAATAACTCGTCGCCTGCCATTCGTTCGCCATGTTCTGCGAACCGATCTTCTTGGTTACGACGCATAAGCAGTCACTTCTCCGGCAAGCAGTCGACTTTACCAGTACTGGCTTCCTCATCTCACTGTCCGAATGGAGTTTTGATCGCCAATAAGCCTCTCCTGATAGAATGCATACAGTTGTAATAGCCCTTAGGGATTGCACGTTCCTATAACTGTAGGCGTCTGCTGAATGACGTGATGCCATCAGTCTCTGTTCCGCCGCAGATACCTTGCAGCGTCTCGCTTTCAGGGAATTACTTATGCGTTACTTCAGATATCGGAAGTCTCCTTCCTTTTGATTAAGCCTTGGTCAGCTTTGACGTTCGTCTGATTTTGGATTAGGTAGGAATCTTTCCATGGGAAAAATCTTGCTGCAGTTTTAGAAGCGCACTTTGGAACAACTCTACATTATTGAAATTGGTAGGCCTAACCTTTATTTGAATATTCGTTTCATTGGAAGATAGCGTATTGATTAAATATGCCTAAATGACGATTACTTATCTTTTACGTTTTCTTTTCTAATTTCTAAATTTAGATGAGAGCTACCACGTAAGGAGATTGATTATCGCATTTAATATTAACTGTTTATTTGCTAGTCGTCTTGAAACTTTCATCGTGGATTCAATTAAGTATCGAGGAGGAAGCTGCGAGAACGATATAAAGCTGCGAGAAAACGTTCATTGCAACAGTAATTTGGACCTGAATTAATTTTCCATACAGCTTAAACTACGCATCAGCGGAAGATTAATTCGTATCCAATTCGGTATAATTTTAGTGATCAGTGTTAAAATGAAGAAACGAAACCTTTTCTTGTGGACAATGGATTTTGTTCTCGCATTAGTTTTATGCAGTTATTTTGGTTTTACAAGCCTTAGACTGGATTTCATAATGAATTTAATAGATTGCATTTCTTTTTGAGCAGTTCGAACTACCACTAAGCCTATACATCGCGGAATCACGAATATAAGCAATCCTGAGAAATGATCCCGTCCCGTTTCGGTCATCGCAGCAAGACGCACCTCTTCATACATGTAGTTGAAGTTACGATGTAGTTCATTAACGATGTGTTGCTTTCAGTCCATTAATAAAAATGTCATTTGATCTAGCTGTCCTTGCCTCTCGTAGCGACACGAAGGAAAGAAGAGGGTGACGACAGTAAGAGACGAGTGAAAGACTTAAATCTACTGATGGACTATTTTTTCATTATTTTTCCCGAAATTCGACAATCGGGCAGTGAGAATGCCAGTCAGTCGTCTCACCCCTGACTAACTTTAATTTTTAAACTTAACCTATAACAAATCGTAATCGTAAGTATGTTTTATTCCTTATTAGAAGTCGTCAAATATTACTTACGGTCCGAAAATGACTTTATTTTTTCCCCATTATTCCACTACAAAGTAGTTCCGCTTGAAATAACAGGTTCCTTTTAGTCTTAACATGTTCCCGATATTAAATTTTTTTTTCACGTAATTTCTACTTGGATAGATAATTTCTAGCTCCACAACTCAAACCTAGTCTAATTGTAAAGTGATGAAAAAACGAAATTAAATCCATCCAAAATGTCAATTTATTTTCTTTTTAGAGTTAAATTCTTGAAGAGCTTTCGCTTAATCTTCAAACCCACTTAACGCGAAACGAGTTCTTTAACAGAAATACAGTTGAGGTAAATTTACTGCAATGTAATAACTAATACTTAAGTGACAAGTAAACATTACCATCTTTATTTATTGCCGTTTAATTATAGCTCTTACTAAGAATAATCATAGTAAAGTCATATAGAACGGATAATTCTAAAATACTGGTTGCAAGATATGTAGATACCATAGTATTTGCTCCGTGATGCTATGGAAATTTTCACTTTGTCCAGTTATTCTTGTTTAAGTAGTCAAGTTGGAAAGCAATTATAGTTAACATTACATTACAGCTTACTTTTTAACTAGACAAAAAATCTTACTTGAATTTGCATAATAATTTTAAGTTTAATAAATTTCCCAGTCTTCGGTTAGCTTGTAAACATTGGCAACTCTTGCTCTGGATCCTAACAGGGTTGTTCCTAACGGATCGAAATTCGTAGAATGAGGTTGCTGAGAAATGAAATTTTTCATTATTATAAATGTTGCTAGCAATGAGTTAGCTAAATTTTTAGCCAATTTTTCATTTTCCTACTCTATTTTATTGCGGTCTATTTATATAATCGTACGATATATCTCAACAAAGAAATATTGAAAATTTACTGGTCTTAAAACGTTTATTTAACGTAATAAGTGTTCTAGAATTTTTATTCTTATTTTGCCTTAATTCCGCGAGTTTAAATTTTTAACTTTTTTTTTAAATTATAAAATTTAAACCTATTACTAATAGTAAAAAATGAAACTTTTTGCACAAAATAGATCTTTCAAAATCAAGTTAAGAATAAATTCTACTACAAAATTTAATAGAAATTTCAAATTTCTCCCGAAGGCCTTTACAAAATTCGCTTTTCAAATTAAACATGACGAACCGCCGAACATGAATCTTTTTTAGTCTTTCAATTTTTACCAGATTTACCTATTTCTTTATTGAGGGAAATAAGGCGTTATGTTTTCGATAGTTTTTTTGAGTTTTTATGGTTTGAAAGGATACTTTTTCCTCTACGTTTAAAGTTAGTCAAATCATAAGATCAAGAGCCCGGAGTGGAATGATCGTGACCAAAAAAAAGGGAAGTTATTCTCGGACATGACTAATTTCATATTTCTCCCGTCCAGAGATTATCACCGGTACTCTCCTTTATTAGTCTTTCACTCGGGGCTCTTCGATATTACGGTTTGACCTTGAAGAAACAAACCATGGTTAATTTATCCCTACTTTGACTATACCCAGCTGAAATTTAAAAAATTCAAAACTGATTCATTAACACCAACTTTTTTGGATCTTTTTAATTTTTATGGAATCGCAGGTTTTTCCTTGATATTTGAGAAGCTTACAAAAGGTAGTTTATTGCCACCTTTGTTTATTCCATTTGGTTTCCAGAAAACGAGATTAGAAACTTAATTTCTAGTATTTTCCGGCGCTATATTTGTTTATAACTCATGGTTTTATGCATGGTTTAAAAGTCAAACTAAAGGAAATAAATCCACTTAAGATTACATTATGATAATTTTTATCATGTTTAAGTTTGATATCGTTCCGAAAATAAAAATAATTGATTAATTTTGACTAGAGAAAATGTAGTATTTGAATAATGAGAATTAAAGGCTTTCTTTATTAAATGTGATGAAATACGAGCTAAGTGAACGTTGGGAAATTTTAAAACTTAAAACTTTATGCGAATTTTAGGTAAATTTATTAAAGCACAAATAACTTGTTTCATGCGAAGAAATAAACGTTATGGACCCGAAGTGAAGAATGTGGACCTAAAAGAAAAAAAATTGGCGTGTTTGGATGAATTTAATTTCGGTTTCCTTCACTTTGACATGTTTAGTGGACCTGAAATTTCTATCAAAGTAAGACATGACGTCAAAAGTTATTAATATCAGAAGTGTTTAGACTATAAAGGAATCTTTTATTTCAAAAGGAACTACATGGTGGGATTGTGAATCGGTCAAGTGATCTTCGGTTTTGATGACTTGGAATATTTACTTGAAATTTCATGACTTATTGTTTGACTTGTAGGTTAATTTTTAATATAGTTAATATAGTATTTGAATAATGAAAAGTTAGGCTTCCTTTATTAAATGTGATGTAATATTCTGACTTAACGAGCTAAGTGAACGTTGGGAAATTTAAAACTTAAAATTTTATGCGAATTTTATGTAAATTTATTAAGGTACAAATTGCTTCATGCGAAGCAGTGAACACTTTACGGACCTGAAGAATGTGGACCTTAAGTGAACCTAAAGGGGGAAAAAATTGACGTTTTAGATGAATTCAATTTCGTTGATCTTCACTTTAACATGTTTAGTGGAACTGAAATTTCCCTCCAAATAATAGATAGGACTTCAAAAGTCTTTAATATCAAAAATGTTTAGATTATAAAGAATCTTTTATTTCAAATGGAACTACGTGGTTTTAATTGTGAATAGGTCAAGTGATCTTAAGTTTTAATGACTTGTAATATTGACTTGTAAATTTCATGACTTTTGATTTATGACTTATAGGTTAAGTTTTGATTTTGTTAATTATTTATGATGAAAAGAAAATATTTTGATGTACTATTTTTTTAAAAATTATTTTGGATACAATGTTTGTAAATAAATTTTTTAGATGTAATTGTGCATCAATTATTTTGATAATAAAGATATCAAAATCTAATTTACTTCGACTTTTTAAGGTTAAATTAGATATCTAGTTAATTTCGCATTATAAATCTCAAATTTTCAGTATCTATTCAAATAAACAAATAAAATGAACAAATTTCTAATTTCCGCCAAAGTTTAAAAATCTGGAAAAACTAAGCTCGTCACCGGACTTCACTGATTAATTCATTAAACAGGATTATTTAAAGATGGTGCAGATTTCAATATTTATTTTAAATAAACTAACTGGTGCGGCTTTATATGCATAGGGTTTTAAAAATGCGCCATGCCCGTTGTCTGAGGAATTCTAGCTCTGCGATGGCCGTGTTGTGAGTTTCTTATGGGTTCGTTCGAAACCCTCAATATTTTTATCTGGCGTGCGAGGACTATCGGTTTTCAGTTTGCATGCAAGTCTTTTACGAATTATTTATGCCACTCGTAAATTTGCTTATGACGAAGCGGTCGTCTGTTGCACTTCCCAAACTGCGCGCACAGAAAACAATTTCTCCTGTGACTAAGCCATTATTAAAATAAACTTGCGTAAAAATTAAAAAGCAAAAAACATCTCCCACGCCCAAGCAAAAGTACTCGTTAAACTCGAAGGGTCGATATAGACAAGTGCCTTAAAAAAATTACGAAACTACCATGTACAGGGTGATTCAAATTCAGTGTATAAAAAAAAAAAAAAAAAACTTCAGGGGAGGTAGTATGGGTGATTCTAAGCAAAAACGTTCATACGAACATGGGTCCGAATTAGAACGATAACTGAGATGTGAACAGAAATAAAAATGCAACCACCAAGATCAACAAGTTAATAACTCAGGTTCTCTAACGCCTAGGATAATGAAATTTGGAGGAATAATAGGGTTCATAAAACTGTGTATGCAATTAAAATCTGATTGAATTCTAACGAGTGGTTTCCGCGTTACGCAGTCAACATCGTAACCCGTGCTCGCATGCGAGTACTACCCAGCACATGTTACGATCTGGACTGCGTAACACGGAAACTACTCGTTGGACGTCAATCAAGTTTTAACGATATACAGTTTTATATACCCTATTATTTCTCCAAATTTCATTATCCTAGGGTTAGAGAACCTGAGTTATTAACTTGTTGATCTTGGTGGTAGCATTTTTATTTCTGTTCATATCTCAGTTATCGTTCAAATTCGCATATGAACTTTTTGGCTTAGAATCACCCATACTACCTCTCCTAAAGTTTATTACATTGAATTTGAATCACCCTGTATATCTTCATAAAAGAATCTAACTTAATTTGCTTTTCACGCTTTCCTAGCGAGAGTTAAGTATTCAGTGTTTTTCTAGAACGTCCAGTGATTTTAGCAGCAGTCGTTTCCCCTTCATTTGAGAGCTGAAGAACCAGTGCCTGGAACTCTATGGGTATCGTATCCGCCAGTGGAAGAGGATCGACATTTCATTCTTGGTCTTTCCTTTCTGGATCTAATTATGTAAGGATTTACCTATTCATATCTTCGGATATAAATTTTGCAAAACCAGCGTCGAGCAGCTCCTTCGGAAGTAGATCCCTCTATCCTTCTTAATCATTTTGACTGCCGCCCTATAAGAATTCCCCAGTTTAAATCTAGAGAAATACTGTTCTTGATTAATTTGGTGCCGATTTGACCCATAAATTTTCGTTTCACGCAAAGATTAATATCATTGTTGCCTTATCGAATGATGCAAAAAAATTTTCACCAATAATTTGAACATCTGAAATGCGGCGTGGGATAAAACCCTCACTGAACATTCTTGAGTTATTCTTTAATGAATATTACGCCTTAGGAAAGATAGTCCCAGCCTGCGGATTAGGTAACTGCTCTAACCAAGCCCTAAGGATATGTAAGTAGCATAATGCTTTATGTCCACAGTGGCCCAGTTGGTTAGCGGCATATGATCTAAAGGTTCTTGGTTCGAATCCAAGCTGTGAATTTTCTTTCCTATTTTTCACCAAAATTTAGCATAATTTTTATCTTGCGCTCTCCCTCCTGCTCTCCACTGCAATAGAATAATTCTTATTTTTAACTGACCATTTCATTTGCGCAATATACAGGGTAGTGATTCCCCACAGCGAGATGAAAACAAAAGTTCATATAAACATGGTTCGGATAACGAACCGTTTGAAATTTCCGCAGTTAAAAGTGAAGTTTCAGCAGCTGGTTTTTCTACTCTGTGGATGGCAGTTGTAGCTGATGATAAAAAGTGGACCGTTCAACTTTTCATTTAATTACGAATCCGCGTTATTTTGTAACAATCTTGAGTTCTAATTAATTTGAAAGAACTTTAAGGGTATAAGAAAGGCCTCCTATCCTGCAAACGTCATTACGAAATGGATAACATCTTCACCCTAATCTAGAACCCTATGAAGACAAGTTTTAAACTTCCCGTTTCAATTTCAAGATTCCGTAAAAAGACGTTTCCTTACAATATTTTGGACAAACGGAACAAAATCCCGTTTCACATGAAGGATAATACAGGAGGCAATTGAAAAATGAACACTTATTTTACATAGAAGTTAAATAGGATCAAATTTTCACGATTGTGGGGTAACTCATTTTTAATGCAGTAGATACCATATGTCTTGCTTTAGGTGTATAAATGAGACCAGATAGTAGGCACATTCCATCGTTATAAGCCTTCGACACATGGGGCTCACTCCTGTAGTAATGGTATGAGGTGCTGTCTTTCAACAGCCAGTCGCGTATGGTATTTGTGGAGGAGACATTGAATGCTGCATCCCACGTCCAGATCATCAACCGGTCCATCCTGATTCTTTTTTTTTTGGACGACATGGGAGATGTGCAAATTCCAGGAAGACAACGCCTGTCCATATAGAACTCATGTAGCTCAACATGCTTTACAGCAAGTCTTGTCAACTTCCCTGGCCAGCACGCTCATCTGGACTTTCTTCAATCGAGCACTGGACGATGTTTCTTGGCTATGATTCTTGCCCAGTTATGCTTTACATATGGAAAGAGCATGGAAATAGTAAAGGGAGGATAATTCCTAACTCCCTCCTCTCCCCAGCTTTCGAGATTATGCACCAAAGGAAAACATTCTGTCTCATAAACTCACAGTATTAATATTACAAAATTTATTACAATATTTCAAAATTTTTTAGTGCACAAGTAAACTTTTGGGGACAGAGTCCTATGGAGACAGAGTCTATACGTGTGTGTATTGAAAAATATTGGATTTTTGAAATTCTGACTTCGGATTCATAAAGACCATCAAAAAATAGAATAGGAATGTCTGCAGACCCACTTTCGATCTCTTTGTCTTCATCGATAAAATTGGGTTCAAAACTTTAAAAGTTCCACAATTTCAGGGCCTCTATCTCCTAAACGGTTGGGTCAATTGAAAAAACACCAAGAATAAAACATTTCTCGAATATTGTGTACAATCTGAATATACCATTAAAAATATGGGTTCCTATTTAAGATTTCAAAGTTACCCCCTCCCCCCAGCCCCCCTCACAAGGGACGGGGGTAATTTTTTAACTAATGAATTTCCCCCGCGAAATAATTCCCCTTTTGATTTTGGACATTTTTTCGTACAATGCTTGGTTTCCGAGATATTCAGTTGTCTCAAGATAAATGCCTCACCCTGTATACAGGGTAGTCCAGTTAAGTGTAGACATGGAAATATCTCGAAAACAAAGTATTGTACGAAAAAATGTCCAAAATCAAAAGTGAATTACTTCTCGGGGGAAATTCATTAGCCAAAAAATTAGCCCCCCCCCCCCCCGGGGGGGGGGGGGAGGGCGGTAACATTGAAATCTTAAATAGGAACCCCTATTTTTAATGGTATATATTTTAAATGGAATACAACCTACATTATTAAAAAAGAATTTTTCTCTTTTCTATACTAACACCAGGAGCATAAAATCAAATTTCAATACAGATCTCTCCAAAACTTCGAATTATATTCTTAATTTTTTTAGGATAATGGAGGTTTTTTAAGGGAACAAAAGAAATTCGATTTGTAGAGGTTTTATAATTAAAGAGGTTCGAATTAGAGAGATTCTACTGTATTTAAAAATTATAACTGCCCTTGAGAATATAGAACTCGCTCCTAAATTGATCATTCTAACAGAAACTTGGACTTAACCATTCTAACGACATCCCCCCGATTTATGGTTACAATATAACACGCATTACAGTTCTGGAAAAAATGATAGGAACTTTTGTTTTTTCAAAATAACATTTTTAATAATGAATTTATTTCAAGGAAACTTTACACACCTGTGCCCACACTGCATTGACACCACTGGTTTCAATTCAGTCAAAATATTTAAAAAATTAGTTGAGCCACAACCAATTTTTGAAAAAAGGGTGGAAAAAATGATAGGAACACCTTCAGTTATCATGAGATTGCTCGTATTTAATACTTTGTAAATCCACCATTTTTGTTGATCACATGAAACACACTGTCCTTCATAGATTCTATGAGTTTTTCAAGAGTTCTGCACGAAATTTCTTCCCAAGCCTCAAGAACAGCCTGTTTGAGACTCTGGACATTCTCAAACTGCCGCTCGTTCTTATAAACGGCCCGAACCACGATTCCCCAGAGATTTTTGATGGGGTTAAGGTCTGGACTTCTCAGGCCATTTTATAACCCTGATGTTTTTGGTCTTGAACCACTCCATAGTCGATATGGAAACGTGACATGGGGCATTGTCCTGCTGAAATATCCAATCTTGGCCTCCGATGATTGGTCCAAATGGGATAAGATACTTCTGAAGCACTTCTTGGTACTTGACGCTGTTCATGCGACCATCTACAAACACTAATTCCACCTTTCCACTGGCACTGAATGCCCCCCAAACCATAACTGAACCGCCACCCTGGATGCGCTTCGAAAAGTGCTTTGGTTCCTCTCGTAAATCGTGCCAATAGTAGTTCCAACCATCGGGGCCATCGAAGTTGAACTTTTTTTCATCACTAAAGATGACCGAGTTCCATTCGGAAGTCCAGGTTTGATGCTGTTTGGCTAGCTGAAGACGATCGACTTTGTGCTGGTTGGTAAGAGGTGGTTTCTGTTTCATTTTCTGGCGTTGGAGATGAGGACATTGGTTGAGATAGTTATTAATACTTCTTCGATGAGCCTGTGTTCCAATCGCCTGTTTGATGGAGTTGGCA